>OY755203.1:35722543-35788772 GCA_963576765.1 Draba incana
GCGAGGGCGCGGTCGCGAAGGCGTGGTCGCGAGGGCGCGGTCGCGAAGGCACGGTCGCGAAGGCACGGTCGCGAGGGCGCGGTCGCGAAGGCACGGTCGCGAGGGCGCGGTCGCGAGATCGCGAGGGCGCGAGGGCTCGAAGCCGCGAGGCGAGGGCGTGGTCGCGAAGGCGCGGTCGCGAGGCAAGGGCTCGAAGCCGCGGTCGCGAGGCAAGGGCTCGAAGCCGCGGTCGCGAGGGCGCGGTCCGAGGCGACATCTCCTCGTGCTGATCCCTTTGATTGGCTTGAGGCGTGATGAAGCTGAGGCGTGTTGGTCGAACGCGGGTCCTCTTGCGCTTCTTCCTCTTGAGCGCTTGCAGCTCGCTCGTTGTAGCCTCGTTGTACTTTTCAGTGTCTCAAGCGTTTGCTTCATCTCCATCACGTCCGCTGGGATGTTAGAGGCGTTGCGTGCAGGGCTTTCCACGGAGTTGTCTCTCTCCTCGTCGTTCCTGTGAGACGAGGATCCTTCGCTGCTGAAGGTATTGTTGCATGACATCCTCATGGTGGTGTGAAACCCTAGCTCTTGTGTGTCAGAAATTCTCTGCGTCCCCTTAGTCGGCGCCAAATTGTGGGGGCCGAAACCAACACAATTAGAATTTGTAAGAGTTCGGGGAAAGTAGAGGAGATTCCTATGGTAAGCTAGGGATTCAAGAAAGATGTGAAAAAGATGTTGTTTTTATTGCTGTGTCAAAGCTTTGGTACAAGAGTTTGTGTATGAAAATTGCGGATCCCCTTAGGGTTTGTACAAGATGTCTATTTATACTATGTCTATGTCGGCTTGGTCTTCTCCCAAATCTTCATGGAACCGCCTTGTCCGAATAAGCCCACGTCAATACGGGCTTCACGTCTAGTCCAGGCCACGGGCCGAAGCTGTGATGACAGCTCAGGAGAGGACGCGGTCGGACCATTAGCCGAAGCCACGGTCGGCCAGACCCGTCCGAGGCCACGGTCGCTGGTGGCGAGGCCACGGTCGCAAATGGCAAAGCCGTGGTCGCAGACGAGGCGAGACCATGGTCGCTGGTGGGCGAGACCATGGTCGCGAATGCTAGATCCGTCCGAGGCCGTGGTCGGCGCCTTGACGAGGCCTTGGTCCGTCTGGATGAACATTGTGGCGATCCGAGCCTATGGTCGATCCCTCGTCAATGCCGACCATGCGGTCGGCCCCTTGTCCATGCCGAGCACGTGGTCGGTCCTGCCTAATCCCGGACCTTCCTGCTTTGCCTCACTCCATGATCACTTGCTTTGCTTCTCTTCGCAGGAAGACTCAGGAGCCATCTTGCTATGTTCATCGAGAGTTCGAAGGGCCATCATCTTCGAATGCTTTGACTTAGAGCGTTAATGTTGAGTGGGTGAATACCGACCCCAACAATAGTGAATTACGTTCTTCTTTTTCCTGTAGCTTTGTATTACTGTCGTCTATATGCCCACCAATTTCCAGATTTTTCTGGGTTGATATGATACTCCGTTTATGTCGTGAACCGGAACAAGTCTTGTTCTACCTCCTTCTCTTCTTTCTTCTTCAAAAACACATTGTTTGTATTTTGATAATTGTGGTAAAAACCTGAAAATGCATAAGTAGATAAATGAATCTAATATAGAATTTCTCGAGCCATATTAAAAATCTATCATAAAACATATCTTTTTAAGTTAGATGGTGAAGTATGATGTCCTTCTCTCTAGTGGTTTGGTCGATGTCCCATAAAAGTGCTTCGTGCGGTCCGTTTGTGAGGTAAGTTCCAAAATTTTCCAAATTTGTCCAGAAAAAAACTGGATTATTAGTCTGAAAATACCCTTATTAAGTATAACCAAGGCCTGTGTTCCCATATTCTTCTTTCTTTCTCACACATCTTCTTTGAATTGACGGATTTTGCTTACAACGATTGAATTGTGCGTCCACAACAAAATTTCTTTAGGCGAATCCTGCTTTAAGTATAGATTATCCTTGCAAAAATACTTGAAATCACTTGTTAAATGCATCTTGGAGCTAAGTCCCCAATACATATGTATTGAGTTCAAAGTCCAAGGATTAAGATAAATAGCATATAAAGAACAAAATAAATCCAAAAAAGAATCTAAAATGCTTAAAATTGCTAATCAAAGTGAAAAAAATGAATGGATAATTCTCAATATGTGCTAAGTAATTAAAAACCCAATTGAATTCACCAAAATTCAAATTCCTAATGCAAAGTTTTAAAAAATCAAATAATCTATTCAATAAAGATTTTAATGATGCATAGAGATTTAGAGTTCAAATTGCAATTTGAAAATTAATTTTGGTTTTAAAATATTGTAATGATACTTGAAAATTGGTTTTACAATAAATAATAGAGAAAATTAAGAAAATTTACCTTAAACCGGACCATGGTTAGATGGTTGGTTTGATGGTTCAAACCGGGTTGAGACGCGGGTCACGGGACGTGGGATATGGTTGCGGGACAGGTCAGGGGACGCGGGATGGCTCAGGGGTCGCGCGGATGGGTCAAGGGGTGCTCGGACATGCAGGGGACACTAGGGCAGGCAAGGGACGCTGGGACACCGGTCAAAAATCCGCGTCCGGTGCCTGGGACGTGGCTGTCCGGAGTCTGGGCCGCGGGACGTGCAGGACGCGGTCTCGCGGCCAAGAACGATGTCCCTTCTTGCGACCGCGTTTTCTCCTTATACAGAGCTCCTATTTGAGATTAAAAAGATGTTTCTTAATCCTGAGACTCGGACCTTTCCAATGGTATAAAGATTTTCCTCTGGTTCCATATTGTTCATCCTGAAACGAGGTTTGAAGTTGACCCCTTGTAACTTCGTTTCTTTCTTCGTTGGTTCTGGGAAATCAAACCGTAATAGCGAATTACGTTCTTCTTTTTCCTGTAGCTTCGTATGACTGTCTTCTATATGCCCACCAATTTCCAGATTTTTCTGGGCTGATATGATACTCCGTTTATGTCGTGAACCGGAACAGGTCTTGTTCTACCTCCTCCTCTTCGTTCTTCTTCAAAGACACATTGTTTGTAATTTGATAATTTTGATAAAACCTGAAAATGCATAAGTAGATAAATGAACGTAATATAGAATTTCTCGAGCCATATTAAAACTCTATCATAAAACATACCTTTTTAAGTTAGATGGTGAAGTATGATGTCCTTCTCTCAAGTCGTTTGGTCGATGTCCCATAAAAGTGCTCCGTGTGGTCCGTTTGTGAGGTAAGTTCGAAAATTTACCTTAAACCGGACTATAGTTAGATGGTTGGTTCGATGGTTCAAACCGGGTTGAGACGCGGATCACGGGACGTGGGATATGGTTGCGGGAAAGGTCAGGGGACGCGGGATGGCTCAGGGGTCGCGCGGATGGGTCAAGGGGTGCTCGGACATGCAGGGGACACTGGGGCAGGCAAGGGACGCTGGGACACCGGTCAAAAACCCGTGTCCGGTGCCTGGGACGTGGCTGTCCGGAGTCTGGGGCGCGGGACGTGCAGGACGCGGTCTCGCGGCCAAGAACGATGTCCCTTCTTGAGACTTCGTTTTCTCCTTCTACAGACTTACAATTTGAGATTGGAAAGATGCTCCGTAATCATAAGGCTTAGAGCTTTCCAATGGTATGAAGATTGACCTCTGGTTCCATATGGTTCATCCTGAAACGAGGTTTGAAGTTGACCCCTTGTAACTTCGTCTCTTTCTTCGTTGGTCCTGGGAAATCAGTCATAACTTTCAAACCCTAATAGTGAATTACGTTCTTCTTTTTCCTGTAGCTTTGTATGACTGTCTTATATATGCCCACCAATTTCCAGATTTTTCTGGGTTGATATGATACTCCGTTTATGTCGTGAACCGGAACAGGTCTTGTTCTACCTCCTTCTCTTCTTTCTTCTTCAAAAACACATTGTTTGTATTTTGATAATTTTGGTAAAAACCTGAAAATGCATAAGTAGATAAATGAATGTAATATAGAATTTCTCGAGCCATATTAAAAATCTATCATAAAACGTACCTTTTTAAGTTAGATGGTGAAGTATGATGTCCTTCTCTCTAGTGCTTTGGTCGATGTCCCATAAAAGTGCTCCGTGCGGTCCCTTTGTGAGGTAAGTTCGAAAATTTTCCAAATTTGTCCGCAAAAAACTGGATTATTAGTCTGAAAATACCCTTATTAAGTATAACCAAGGCTTGTGTTTCCATATTCTTCTTTCTTTCTCACACATCTTCTTTGAATTGACGGATTTTGCTTACAACGATTGAATTGTGCGTCCACAACAAAATTTCTTTAGGCGAATCCTTCTGATATATTAGTATTTTATACCGGAGAATCAAGCACCGGAGACGGTGTGATTTAAGTCCAGGGGAGCGGTCTTGCTTTTGAGTTTGTATTTTTTTGTTTTGTTTTATTGAGTCAAAACTTTGTAGGGAATTAGGACTTAATCTTATGATGATATTTGAACTATATATGTTTAATCTTCTCTCTAGTGACCATTTTTACAGAGCATGGGTACAAGGAATAGCTAGAACACTTCCATACACTATCTTCCAGGTTTCAGATTGACCAAAATTTCCTCTCGTTACTGGCACTAGATTAGGGAAACAAACCATATTCAGGACTCCTTATTCTTTTTACCACTCTTGTTGTTCCTGAATAGCTAGCTCATTTTTAGCTAGTACCCTCCTTAACCATTACCTCTTTTCAAACTCCTTGCATTCTTGTTACTTCATGGTCACATGTGAAGCATATGCGCAAAAGGGCCGGAGAGAATCGAGTCGACACTGCATCTAAATCACTCTTTTAGAAGATCGAGCACCTGGTCTTATTTTCAAAGATGATTTTATAATGAGAAAGGAATAGCAATGATGAGCTCCACTTGGGTATGTACATCAATTCTATCTATCTTGGTGTTTGAGAGACACATGATTGTAATTTAAACCCTCTTCATCATCATCATAATCAAAAAAAAAAAAAAATCAATGATGAAGAGTGGTAAACCTGTAAAATAGTGTCTCTCTGCACAGTGAATGTACCCAAGATGGACGATGGATGGATGAGGCGTTAGAGAGATTTGGAGAAGAAAGAGTGGTTTAGAGAATGTGGATATCAACGAACTTATTCTCTCTTGCAATTTTGTGCGATATCCTACATCCTCTACAAAAAATTGGGTAACCCTTAAACACTTTGAACTCCACCTCTAAATGGCCTTACACCCTTAGCGCCGTTTACCCTAAAAAGGTGTCTCTAGTTAGATCCTCACGCATACTTTGAATGCGTTGAGTTTGTGTTTGGGAAATGGCTAGGTTGAGAAATGTGTTGAGGTTGTTTTGGTAAAGGTTTGCTATTCGTAATCTGAATTATGTGGTCCGCATATTGAAGGTTATTAACTCGGTTCACTGAGGATAAAAGAGTTCCCGCGTTTTCAAACCTCTCTCCTTTCCTTATTTCTGAATTTGTTTGAGGACAAACAAAGATCTAAGTCTGGGGGAGTTGATATATTAGTATTTTAGCCTCTTTTACGTATTGTTTTCTGTTGTTTTTCGGTTCTTTCTAGTTCTTTTTGTGTCTTTTCAGGTTCTAGGAGGCTCTTGAGCATGGATTGGAGTTATTGGAGCTCATTGGAGCAAACGAAGCAGAATTGTAGCAAAAAGGCGATTTTCCCAAACCGAGCACCTGCTCGGTTTGCTTGACCGCCTGCTCGCCCCACCCGCTCGCTAGAGACTTGAAGAATTCTCCTCCCTGGAATCGGGACCGACCGGTCCACTTCCAAGGACCTACCGGTCCCGACTTGAAGACTTGAAGATCCGAAGGCTGCTGGAAACGGGACCGATCGGTCCCAATACCAGACCGACCGGTCCCGTGCCCAGATTCGATTTTAACCTACTTTAAAGTATAAATAAGCGGCAGCCACCTCTGAAAAAACAGATTCTGAAACAGTTCCTTTTTATCTCTTTTTACCCAGACCGCTTTTGGGAGACTCTTCCCATTGTTCTTTGCTTTTGGATTCACGATTTGGAGAATCATTCCACAACATTTGTTTGAGAAGAATTCTAAACCCTAATCTCTTTTATTATTAATTCTCTTTATACTTTTGTTGTGCTTGATTTCATCATGTTTGAGTAGTCCATTAGCTTTCAATGGTGATTTAGGATTGTTAGTGACTGAGCCAAATAGGATAGAATATCATATGTCTTTGCCAATAGGGATTCATAATGCTTAGATTTATTTGATCACCTAATCTTTGATTTCAAGTTAAATTTATTCACGACAGTGCTCTAGGTTGCTAGATAAGCCATTGGTGAGCAATTGGTGTGTAACCAACGACAGTTGATTGTTACCATCAATTGTGAACAAATTGAACCAATTCATTAATGCTTGTTTTCACCGTTGAATCCAAATAACAGTTTAGGCATTTAGGTTGTTAGACAAAAATATTGATGCATCACGACAGTGGGGCAATATTACTTTTATGTTTAAGTTCTTGACCGTACTTAAATTGAATCTTGAATAGTTGCTCAGTCCTTAGTTCGAAATCACCGGCGATTGACCTTGATCTAGTGATTGTTTTTATTGAGTTCCATATCGTTTATTTGCCGTTTTATTGTTACAAAACTTTCAACCAAAACCATTTTATCTTAGGTTTAATTTAAAATCCATAATTTCATAGTGTAACCTTGGTCTCTATGGATTCGATACCAATTATACTACTGCAATTGTCTGTGCACTTGCGGATTTATTTTGGGTTAAAACTTCTCCCATCACCGGCTTAAGTACAGATTATCCTTGCAAAAATACTCGAAATCACTTGTTAAATGCATCTTGGAGCTAAGTCCCCAATACATATGTATTAAGTTCAAAGTCCAAGGAATAAGAGAAATAGCATATAAAGAACAAAATAAATCCAAAAAAGAATCTAAAATGCTTAAAATTGCTAATCAAAGTGAAAACAATGAATGGATAATTCTCAAGATGTGCTAAGTAATTAAAAACCCAATTTAATTCACCAAAATTCCAATTCCTAATGCAAAGTTTTAAAAATCAAATAATCTATTCAATAATGATTTTAATGAAGCATATAGATTAAAAGATCAAATTGCAATTTGAAAAATAAATTTGGTTTTAAAATATTGTAATGAGTATTGAAAATTGGTTTTTAAAATAAATAAAAGAGAAAATTAAGAAAATTTACCTTAAACCGGACCATGGTTAGATGGTTGGTTCGATGGTTCAAACCGGGTTGAGACGCGGATCACGGGACGTGGGATATGGTCGCGGGACAGGTCAGGGGACGCGGGATGGCTCAAGGGTCGCGCGGATGGGTTTAGGGGTGGTCGGACATGCAGGAGAAACTGGGGCAGGCAAGGGACGCTGGGACACGGGTCTCGCGGCCAAGAACAATGTCCCTTCTTGCGACTACGTTTTCTCTTTCTACAGACCTCCAATTTTAGTTTGGAAAGATGCTCCGTAATCCTGCGACTTAGAGCTTTCCAATGGTATGAAGATTGTCCTCTAGTTCTTTATGGTTCATCCTGAAAAGAGGTTTGAATTGACCCCTTGTAACTTCGTCTCTTTCTTCGTTGGTCCTGGGAAATTAGTCATAACTTTCAAACCGTATGACTGTCTTATATATGCCCACCAATTTCCAGATTTTTCTGGGTTGATATGATACTCCGTTTATGTCGTGAACCGGAACAGGTCTTGTTCTACCTCCTTCTCTTCTTTCTTCTTCAAAAACACATTGTTTGTATTTTGATAATTTTGGTAAAAACCTGAAAATGCATAAGTAGATAAATGAATGTAATATAGAATTTCTCGAGCCATATTAAAAATCTATCATAAAACGTACCTTTTTAAGTTAGATGGTGAAGTATGATGTCCTTCTCTCTAGTGGTTTGGTCGATGTCCCATAAAAGTGCTTCGTGCGGTCCGTTTGTGAGGTAAGTTCGAAAATTTTCCAAATTTGTCCGGAAAAACTGGATTATTAGTCTGAAAATACCCTTATTAAGTATAACCAAGGCTTGTGTTACCATATTCTTCTTTCTTTCTCACACATCTTCTTTGAATTGACGGATTTTGCTTACAACGATTGAATTGTGCGTCCACAACAAAATTTCTTTAGGCGAATCCTGCTTAAGTACAAATTATCCTTGCAAAAATACTTGAAATCACTTGTTAAATGCATCTTGGAGCTAAGTCCCCAATACATATGTATTGAGTTCAAAGTCCAAGGAATAAGAGAAATAGCATATAAAGAACAAAATAAATCCAAAAATGAATCTAAAATGCTTAAAGTTGCTAATCAAAGTGAAAACAATGAATGGATAATTCTCAAGATGTGCTAAGTAATTAAAAACCCAATTTAATTCACCAAAATTCAAATTCCTAATGCAAAGTTTTAAAAAATCAAATAATCTATTCAATAAGGATTTTAATGAAGCATATAGATTAAAAGATCAAATTGCAATTTGAAAAATAATTTTGGTTTTAAAATATTGTAATGAGTATTGAAAATTGGTTTTTAAAATAAATAAAAGAGAAAATTAAATAAAATTTACCTTAAACCGGACCATGGTTAGATGGTTGGTTCGATGGTTCAAACCGGGTTGAGACGCGGATCACGGGACGTGGGATATGGTCGCGGGACAGGTCAGGGGACGCGGGATGGCTCAAG
This sequence comes from Draba incana, assembly GCA_963576765.1. Classification (NCBI taxonomy): domain Eukaryota; kingdom Viridiplantae; phylum Streptophyta; class Magnoliopsida; order Brassicales; family Brassicaceae; genus Draba; species Draba incana. Next base: position 35,731,211 of record OY755203.1, read on the forward strand.
GGTCGCGCAGATGGGTTTAGGAGTGCTCGGACATGCAGGGGACACTGGGGCAGGCAAGGGACGCTAGGACACCGGTCAAAAACCCGCGTCCGGTGCCTGGGATTCGGCTGTCCGGTGTCTGGGGCGCGGGACGTGCAGTACGCGGTCTCGCGGCCAAGAACAATGTCCCTTCTTGCGACTACGTTTTCTCTTTCTACAGACCTCCAATTTTAGTTTGGAAAGATGCTCCGTAATCCTGCGACTTAGAGCTTTCCAATGGTATGAAGATTGTCCTCTAGTTCTTTATGGTTCATCCTGAAAAGAGGTTTGAATTGACCCCTTGTAACTTCGTCTCTTTCTTCGTTGGTCCTGGGAAATTAGTCATAACTTTCAAACCGTATGACTGTCTTATATATGCCCACCAATTTCCAGATTTTTCTGGGTTGATATGATACTCCGTTTATGTCGTGAACCGGAACAGGTCTTGTTCTACATCCTTCTCTTCTTTCTTCTTCAAAAACACATTGTTTGTATTTTGATAATTTTGGTAAAAACCTGAAAATGCATAAGTAGATAAATGAATGTAATATAGAATTTCTCGAGCCATATTAAAAATCTATCATAAAACATACCTTTTTAAGTTAAATGGTGAAGTATGATGTCCTTCTCTCTAGTGGTTTGGTCGATGTCCCATAAAAGTGCTCTGTGCGATCCGTTTGTGAGGTAAGTTCGAAAATTTTCCAAATTTGTCCGGAAAAACTGGATTATTAGTCTGAAAATACCCTTATTAAGTATAACCAAGGCTTGTGTTACCATATTCTTCTTTCTTTCTCACACATCTTCTTTGAATTGACGGATTTTGCTTACAACGATTGAATTGTGCGTCCACAACAAAATTTCTTTAGGCGAATCCTGCTTAAGTACAAATTATCCTTGCAAAAATACTTGAAATCACTTGTTAAATGCATCTTGGAGCTAAGTCCCCAATACATATGTATTGAGTTCAAAGTCCAAGGAATAAGAGAAATAGCATATAAAGAACAAAATAAATCCAAAAATGAATCTAAAATGCTTAAAGTTGCTAATCAAAGTGAAAACAATGAATGGATAATTCTCAAGATGTGCTAAGTAATTAAAAACCCAATTTAATTCACCAAAATTCAAATTCCTAATGCAAAGTTTTAAAAAATCAAATAATCTATTCAATAAGGATTTTAATGAAGCATATAGATTAAAAGATCAAATTGCAATTTGAAAAATAATTTTGGTTTTAAAATATTGTAATGAGTATTGAAAATTGGTTTTTAAAATAAATAAAAGAGAAAATTAAATAAAATTTACCTTAAACCGGACCATGGTTAGATGGTTGGTTCGATGGTTCAAACCGGGTTGAGACGCGGATCACGGGACGTGGGATATGGTCGCGGGACAGGTCAGGGGACGCGGGATGGCTCAAGGGTCGCGCAGATGGGTTTAGGAGTGCTCGGACATGCAGGGGACACTGGGGCAGGCAAGGGACGCTAGGACACCGGTCAAAAACCCGCGTCCGGTGCCTGGGATTCGGCTGTCCGGTGTCTGGGGCGCGGGACGTGCAGTACGCGGTCTCGCGGCCAAGAACAATGTCCCTTCTTGCGACTACGTTTTCTCTTTCTACAGACCTCCAATTTTAGTTTGGAAAGATGCTCCGTAATCCTGGGACTTAGAGCTTTCCAATGGTATGAAGATTGTCCTCTAGTTCTTTATGGTTCATCCTGAAAAGAGGTTTGAAGTTGACCCCTTGTAACTTCGTCTCTTTCTTCGTTGGTCCTGGAAAATCAGTCATACCTTTCAAACCGTATAACTGTCTTATATATGCCCACCAATTTCCAGATTTTTCTGGGTTGATATGATACTCCGTTTATGTCGTGAACCGGAACAGGTCTTGTTCTACCTCCTTCTCTTCTTTCTTCTTCAAAAACACATTGTTTGTATTTTGATAATTTTGGTAAAAACCTGAAAATGCATAAGTAGATAAATGAATGTAATATAGAATTTCTCGAGCCATATTAAAAATCTATCATAAAACGTACCTTTTTAAGTTAGATGGTGAAGTATGATGTCCTTCTCTCTGGTGGTTTGGTCGATGTCCCATAAAAGTGCTCCGTGCGGTCCGTTTGTGAGGTAAGTTCGAAAATTTTCCAAATTTGTCCGGAAAAACTGGATTATTAGTCTGAAAATACCCTTATTAAGTATAACCAAAGCTTGTGTTACCATATTCTTCTTTCTTTCTCACACATCTTCTTTGAATTGACGGATTTTGCTTACAACGATTGAATTGTGCGTCCACAACAAAATTTCTTTAGGCGAATCCTGCTTAAGTACAAATTATCCTTGCAAAAATACATGAAATCACTTGTTAAATGCATCTTGGAGCTAAGTCCCCAATACATATGTATTGAGTTCAAAGTCCAAGGAATAAGAGAAATAGCATATAAAGAACAAAATAAATCCAAAAAAGAATCTAAAATGCTTAAAGTTGCTAATCAAAGTGAAAACAATGAATGGATAATTCTCAAGATGTGCTAAGTAATTAAAAACCCAATTTAATTCACCAAAATTCAAATTCCTAATGCAAAGTTTTAAAAAATCAAATAATCTATTCAATAAGGATTTTAATGAAGCATATAGATTAAAAGATCAAATTGTAATTTGAAAAATAATTTTGGTTTTTAAATATTGTAATGAGTATTGAAAATTGGTTTTTAAAATAAATAAAAGAGAAAATTAAGAAAATTTACCTTAAACCGGACCATGGTTAGATGGTTGGTTCGATGGTTCAAACCGGGTTGAGACTCGGATCACGGGAAATGGGATATGGTCGCGGGACAGGTCAGGGGACGCGGGATGGCTCAAGGGTCGCGCGGATGGGTTTAGGGGTGCTCGGACATGCAGGGGACACTGGGGCAGGCAAGGGACGCTAGAACACCGGTCAAAAACCCGCGTCCGGTGCCTAGGACTCGGTTGTCCGGTGTCTGGGGCGCGGGACGTGCAGGACGCGGTCTCGCGGCCAAGAACAATGTCCCTTCTTGCGACTACGTTTTCTCCTTCTACATACCTTCAATTTTTGATTGGAAAGATGCTCCGTAATCCTGCGACTTAGAGCTTTCCAATGGTATGAAGATTGTCCTCTAGTTCTTTATGGTTCATCCTGAAAAGAGGTTTGAAGTTGACCCCTTGTAACTTCGTCTCTTTCTTCGTTGGTCCTTGAAAATCAATCATAACTTTCAAACCGTATGACTGTCTTATATATGCCCACCAATTTCCAGATTTTTCTGGGTTGATATGATACTCTGTTTATGTCGTGAACCGGAACAGGTCTTGTTCTACCTCCTTCTCTTCTTTCTTCTTCAAAAACACATTGTTTGTATTTTGATAATTTTGGTAAAAACCTGAAAATGCATAAGTAGATAAATGAATGTAATATAGAATTTCTCGAGCCATATTAAAAATCTATCATAAAACGTACCTTTTTAAGTTAGATGGTGAAGTATGATGTCCTTCTCTCTAGTGGTTTGGTCGATGTCTCATAAAAGTGCTCCGTGCGGTCCGTTTGTGAGGTAAGTTCGAAAATTTTCCAAATTTGTCCGGAAAAACTGGATTATTAGTCTGAAAATACCCTTATTAAGTATAACCAAGGCTTGTGTTACCATATTCTTCTTTCTTTCTCACACATCTTCTTTGAATTGACGGATTTTGCTTACAACGATTGAATTGTGCGTCCACAACAAAATTTCTTTAGGCGAATCCTGCTTAAGTACAAATTATCCTTGCAAAAATACTTGAAATCACTTGTTAAATGCATCTTGGAGCTAAGTCCCCAATACATATGTATTGAGTTCAAAGTCCAAGGAATAAAAGAAATAGCATATAAAGAACAAAATAAATCCAAAAATGAATCTAAAATGCTTAAAGTTGCTAATCAAAGTGAAAACAATGAATGGATAATTCTCAAGATGTGCTAAGTAATTAAAAACCCAATTTAATTCACCAAAATTCAAATTCCTAATGCAAAGTTTTAAAAAATCAAATAATCTATTCAATAAGGATTTTAATGAAGCATATAGGTTAAAAGATCAAATTGCAATTTGAAAAATAAATTTGGTTTTAAAATATTGTAATGAGTATTGAAAATTGGTTTTTAAAATAAATAAAAGAGAAAATTAAGAAAATTTACCTTAAACCGGACCATGGTTAGATGGTTGGTTCGATGGTTCAAACCGGGTTGAGACGCGGATCACGGGACGTGGGATATGGTCACGGGATAGGTCAGGGGACGCGGGATGGCTCAAGGGTCGCGCGGATGGGTTTAGGGGTGCTCGGACATGCAGAGGACACTGGGGCAGGCAAGGGACACTGGGAGACCGGTCAAAAACCCGAGTCCGGTGGCTGGGACTCGGTTGTCCGGTGTCTGGGGCGCGGGACGTGCAGGACGCGGTCTCGCGGCCAAGAACAATGTCCCTTCTTGCGACTACGTTTTCTCCTTCTACAGACCTTCAATTTTTGATTGGAAAGATGCTCCGTAATCCTGCGACTTAGAGCTTTCCAATGGTATGAAGATTGTCCTCTAGTTCTTTATGGTTCATCCTGAAAAGAGGTTTGAAGTTGACCCCTTGTAACTTCGTCTCTTTCTTCGTTGGTCCTTGAAAATCAGTCATAACTTTCAAACCGTATGACTGTCTTATATATGCCCACCAATTTCCAGATTTTTCTGGGTTGATATGATACTCCGTTTATGTCGTGAACCGGAACAGGTCTTGTTCTACCTCCTTCTCTTCTTTCTTCTTCAAAAACACATTGTTTGTATTTTGATAATTTTGGTAAAAACCTGAAAATGCATAAGTAGATAAATGAATGTAATATAGAATTTCTCGAGCCATATTAAAAATCTATCATAAAACGTACCTTTTTAAGTTAGATGGTGAAGTATGATGTCCTTCTCTCTAGTGGTTTGGTCGATGTCCCATAAAAGTGCTCCGTGCGGTCCGTTTGTGAGATAAGTTCGAAAATTTTCCAAATTTGTCCGGAAAAACTGGATTATTAGTCTGAAAATACCCTTATTAAGTATAACCAAGGCTTGTGTTACCATATTCTTCTTTCTTTCTCACACATCTTCTTTGAATTGACGGATTTTGCTTACAACGATTGAATTGTGCGTCCACAACAAAATTTCTTTAGGCGAATCCTGCTTAAGTACAAATTATCCTTGCAAAAATACTTGAAATCACTTGTTAAATGCATCTTGGAGCTAAGTCCCCAATACATATGTATTGAGTTCAAAGTCCAAGGAATAAAAGAAATAGCATATAAAGAACAAACTAATTCCAAAAATGAATCTAAAATGCTTAAAGTTGCTAATCAAAGTGAAAACAATGAATGGATAATTCTCAAGATGTGCTAAGTAATTAAAAACCCAATTTAATTCACCAAAATTCAAATTCCTAATGCAAAGTTTTAAAAAATCAAATAATCTATTCAATAAGGATTTTAATGAAGCATATAGATTAAAAGATCAAATTGCAATTTGAAAAATAAATTTGGTTTTAAAATATTGTAATGAGTATTGAAAATTGGTTTTTAAAATAAATAAAAGAGAAAATTAAGAAAATTTACCTTAAACCGGACCATGGTTAGATGGTTGGTTCGATGGTTCAAACCGGGTTGAGACGCGGATCACGGGACGTGGGATATGGTCACGGGATAGGTCAGGGGACGCGGGATGGCTCAAGGGTCGTGCGGATGGGTTTAGGGGTGCTCGGACATGCAGAGGACACTGGGGCAGGCAAGGTACGCTGGGAGACCGGTCAAAAACCCGCGTCCGGTGGCTGGGACTCGGCTGTCCGGTGTCTGGGGCGCGGGACGTGCAGGACGCGGTCTCGCGGGCAAGAACAATGTCCCTTCTTGCGACTACGTTTTCTCCTTCTACAGACCATATTCTTCTTTCTTTCTCACACATCTTCTTTGAATTGACGGATTTTGCTTACAACGATTGAATTGTGCGTCCACAACAAAATTTCTTTAGGCGAATCCTGCTTAAGTACAAATTATCCTTGCAAAAATACTTGAAATCACTTGTTAAATGCATCTTGGAGCTAAGTCCCCAATACATATGTATTGAGTTCAAAGTCCAAGGAATAAAAGAAATAGCATATAAAGAACAAAATAAATCCAAAAATGAATCTAAAATGCTTAAAGTTGCTAATCAAAGTGAAAACAATGAATGGATAATTCTCAAGATGTGCTAAGTAATTAAAAACCCAATTTAATTCACCAAAATTCAAATTCCTAATGCAAAGTTTTAAAAAATCAAATAATCTATTCAATAAGGATTTTAATGAAGCATATAGGTTAAAAGATCAAATTGCAATTTGAAAAATAAATTTGGTTTTAAAATATTGTAATGAGTATTGAAAATTGGTTTTTAAAATAAATAAAAGAGAAAATTAAGAAAATTTACCTTAAACCGGACCATGGTTAGATGGTTGGTTCGATGGTTCAAACCGGGTTGAGACGCGGATCACGGGACGTGGGATATGGTCACGGGATAGGTCAGGGGACGCGGGATGGCTCAAGGGTCGCGCGGATGGGTTTAGGGGTGCTCGGACATGCAGAGGACACTGGGGCAGGCAAGGGACACTGGGAGACCGGTCAAAAACCCGAGTCCGGTGGCTGGGACTCGGTTGTCCGGTGTCTGGGGCGCGGGACGTGCAGGACGCGGTCTCGCGGCCAAGAACAATGTCCCTTCTTGCGACTACGTTTTCTCCTTCTACAGACCTTCAATTTTTGATTGGAAAGATGCTCCGTAATCCTGCGACTTAGAGCTTTCCAATGGTATGAAGATTGTCCTCTAGTTCTTTATGGTTCATCCTGAAAAGAGGTTTGAAGTTGACCCCTTGTAACTTCGTCTCTTTCTTCGTTGGTCCTTGAAAATCAGTCATAACTTTCAAACCGTATGACTGTCTTATATATGCCCACCAATTTCCAGATTTTTCTGGGTTGATATGATACTCCGTTTATGTCGTGAACCGGAACAGGTCTTGTTCTACCTCCTTCTCTTCTTTCTTCTTCAAAAACACATTGTTTGTATTTTGATAATTTTGGTAAAAACCTGAAAATGCATAAGTAGATAAATGAATGTAATATAGAATTTCTCGAGCCATATTAAAAATCTATCATAAAACGTACCTTTTTAAGTTAGATGGTGAAGTATGATGTCCTTCTCTCTAGTGGTTTGGTCGATGTCCCATAAAAGTGCTCCGTGCGGTCCGTTTGTGAGATAAGTTCGAAAATTTTCCAAATTTGTCCGGAAAAACTGGATTATTAGTCTGAAAATACCCTTATTAAGTATAACCAAGGCTTGTGTTACCATATTCTTCTTTCTTTCTCACACATCTTCTTTGAATTGACGGATTTTGCTTACAACGATTGAATTGTGCGTCCACAACAAAATTTCTTTAGGCGAATCCTGCTTAAGTACAAATTATCCTTGCAAAAATACTTGAAATCACTTGTTAAATGCATCTTGGAGCTAAGTCCCCAATACATATGTATTGAGTTCAAAGTCCAAGGAATAAAAGAAATAGCATATAAAGAACAAACTAATTCCAAAAATGAATCTAAAATGCTTAAAGTTGCTAATCAAAGTGAAAACAATGAATGGATAATTCTCAAGATGTGCTAAGTAATTAAAAACCCAATTTAATTCACCAAAATTCAAATTCCTAATGCAAAGTTTTAAAAAATCAAATAATCTATTCAATAAGGATTTTAATGAAGCATATAGATTAAAAGATCAAATTGCAATTTGAAAAATAAATTTGGTTTTAAAATATTGTAATGAGTATTGAAAATTGGTTTTTAAAATAAATAAAAGAGAAAATTAAGAAAATTTACCTTAAACCGGACCATGGTTAGATGGTTGGTTCGATGGTTCAAACCGGGTTGAGACGCGGATCACGGGACGTGGGATATGGTCACGGGATAGGTCAGGGGACGCGGGATGGCTCAAGGGTCGTGCGGATGGGTTTAGGGGTGCTCGGACATGCAGAGGACACTGGGGCAGGCAAGGTACGCTGGGAGACCGGTCAAAAACCCGCGTCCGGTGGCTGGGACTCGGCTGTCCGGTGTCTGGGGCGCGGGACGTGCAGGACGCGGTCTCGCGGGCAAGAACAATGTCCCTTCTTGCGACTACGTTTTCTCCTTCTACAGACCATATTCTTCTTTCTTTCTCACACATCTTCTTTGAATTGACGGATTTTGCTTACAACGATTGAATTGTGCGTCCACAACAAAATTTCTTTAGGCGAATCCTGCTTAAGTACAAATTATCCTTGCAAAAATACTTGAAATCACTTGTTAAATGCATCTTGGAGCTAAGTCCCCAATACATATGTATTGAGTTCAAAGTCCAAGGAATAAAAGAAATAGCATATAAAGAACAAAATAAATCCAAAAATGAATCTAAAATGCTTAAAGTTGCTAATCAAAGTGAAAACAATGAATGGATAATTCTCAAGATGTGCTAAGTAATTAAAAACCCAATTTAATTCACCAAAATTCAAATTCCTAATGCAAAGTTTTAAAAAATCAAGTAATCTATTCAATAAAGATTTTAATGAAGCATATAGATTAAAAGATCAAATTGCAATTTGAAAAATAATTTTGATTTTAAAATATTGTAATGAATATTGAAAATTGGTTTTTAAAATAAATAAAAGAGAAAATTAAGAAAATTTACCTTAAACCGGACCATGGTTAGATGGTTGGTTCGATGGTTCAAACCGGGTTGAGACGTGCAGGTAAGCGACTCGAAATGGCCGGATTCGCGTCGTGAGAGGAGAGACGCAGCTCTGGTGCAATTTCAGAGGCGTGTCGCGCGACACCAGGTGGGTTCGAAAATGTTGAAAATGCTTGAGTTGATTGTTTGGCTTGTGTTGAATATATTATTTTATATTGTATTGTTATGTTGCCTGAGCCTGCTTGTTACGCCAGTAGAAGGCATGACCGGCTCACTAAGTATTTATGAAATACTTACGCAACTCGTTTTTCCATGTGTTGCAGATAATGGAAAAGTAAAAGTGTAACCGCGGAATCAAGGCTTTAGGGAGAGGATGATTAGGATTGTTCTTTTGCTCTGTTCTGCTTTTGTTAGTTTCTAGTAAACCCGGTTTGGTTGCTAGATATACTAAATGGTTTTTTTTGAATTCATTGAATAAATTTTATTGGATTATTTATGGATTATTGTTTGAGTGTTTCCGCGTAGAATTGTTAAGGTTTTTAAAAAAAAAAAAATTAGAACCGGGTGTTACATTTTGGTATCAGAGGCTATACGGTTTTAGTACTGTTAGGTTTGGATGAATAGAGACTATGTGTTAAAATTGATTATGTGTGCTTAGTGAATATTAGTCTTAGAGATCATCCTCTTCATCCTTCAATGAAACTTTGCGGTTAGTTTGTTTGTGTTTTTGTGATTTCTCATATACTTATCTACTGTTCTTTGGAAAGTGCAATGAGATGGTTCCTGGTGCGAGAGGTCGGGGCAGAGCTGGTGCCCGTGGGGGCATAGGTGTGGGCCGTGGAGGCCAGCGGTGGAGTCATCCATCAGTGTGGCTACGAGTGATTCTCAGGCATCGGAGTCTCAGACGCATCAGACGAGTTCGGTTAGAGCAAGTGGCAGTGTGGGCTTACCCGGTGCCGGTAGGGGTGTCGGGCAAGGTGCAGCGGGACCTGGTGGGGGTGCTGTTCTGCCTCAGGATCATCTGGATCATGTGGAGGGCTTGATGGCTTAGTTCATAGAGCAGTTTCTGGCAGTGGCACTGGTTCAGGCTCCAGAGGTGCCTCTTGTGGCAGAGGCGCAGCCGAGGGCTGCAGTTGCTGTTCAAGTTCTGTCATATCTTGAGATGATGGGACAGATGCAGAGGATCGCTACGCCGTTCTTCGAGGGCGGAGTGGGTCCAGAGCAGGCCGATGAGTGGCGCTTGAGGTTAGAGCGCAACTTTAGGTCTATCAGATGTCCGGAGGAGTATCGGGGTGAGCTAGTTGTGCATTATCTCGGAGGAGATGCACATTTGTGGTGGAGAGCCATCGAGGTTTGGAGAGCTGTGTGGACCCGGGGTGAATTCTTAGGTGAGTTCAATGCTAAGTATTTCCCTCAGGAGGCTCGAGATCGATTGCAGCTGAGGTTTATGGAGCTGGCTCAGAGAGAGCATTCCGTGCGTGAGTATGACGCCGAGTTTAGCAGACTGGTGGTTCATACTGGGCGTAGTATGGAGGATGAGCAGACTTTGATTTAGAGGTTTCTGCAGGGTTTTCGTATGAGTATCTAGACTCAGTGCAGCGATGCCAGATACGCCTCGAGGGCAGATCTAGTAGAGCTGGCAGCTTCTATCGAGGAGAATCAACGCGAGTTGGCTGGTGCGGTTGTTGTTTCGCCTGTAGTTGCTCCTGCTGTGCAGCCAAGGAGCCATCAGCAGCATCAGCAGCATCAACAGCACAGAGGTTCTGGTTCTGGCAAAGGCGGTAAGCCTGCGCAGGGCCAGAATAGGAGCTGGGATGACCCGTCGAGGACGAGCTCGAGTAGTCAAGGTTGTTTTAGATGAGATAGCATGGATCATTGTGCAGCAAGAAGTTCGAGGAGAGAGAGTGCCAGAGAGGCGAAGATCTATTTTCATTGGAGAAAGCCGGGGCATATCAGGCCGATGTGTCCCAAGCTGCAGCAGGCAGCGGTAGCAGCGATTCGGCCAGCAAGGGTTCAACCAGTAGGTCAGATCGCGGCAGTGCAGCAGCCGATAGGTCAGATTGGACATGCACCGTGCGTACATTCTCTGGCGGAGTTCAGTCAGAGCACTGGAGCCGGACATATCAAAGGTAAATTCTAGACTCAAACTTCGTAAATTCCTAGTGTTAGAATTTTGTTGTTGTTGTTGTTTGTTGTTCTTTTATTTTACTTGTGGTCGGGTTAGCAGGGTTCTCAATGCATGTAAATTGTGTAGAGACCTTGTTAGTGGGTGGTTTTGAGTCCCACGTGATGTTTGTTTATGGAGCATCGAACTGCTACATCACTGCGGAGTGGCATCCGGAGTAGTGCTGGTCAAAGTGGCTGGAGGAGGTTTCCTGGCTAATTCAGGTCGTGCTAGAGCAGTAGATGTTCAGATCACGAGGCATTCGATGCCAGCGGACTTGGTGATTAGTCTAGTGGTGCTGTATGATATGATTCTAGAGATGGATCGGTTGTCTTTCTATCGGGTTCATTTGGATTGTTATCGAGGCAGAGTGGTCTTCGTGCGTGCTGGAGAGAGGTTGGTGTTTCAAGGTTTGAGACCGACTTCCAGTAGTCTTGTGATCTTGGCTATTCAGGCTGAGCAGATGATAGAGCAAGGTTGCAAGGCTTATTTAGCGACGTTTTTGATGTCAGAGTCCATGGTGAGGTTGCTTTTGAGGATATTCGAGTTGTTCAGAAGTTCGAGGATGTTTTTTGATTGTTGAAGGAATTACCACCATCTCGGTCTGATCCTTTCACGATTGAGCTAGAGCCTAGGACAGCTTTGATATCTAAGGCTCCTTACTGGATGGCTCCAGTAGAGTTAGCAGAGCTGAAGAAGCAACTTGAGGATTTATTGAGTATGGGTTTCATTCGTCCGAGTATTTCGCCGTGGAGAGCGGCGGTGTTGTTTGTAAAGAAGAAGGATGTATTTCCGGTTATGCATCGATTACCAGGGACTTAACCGAGTCACTTTTAAGAACAGGTACCCTCTCTTGAGGATTGATGAGTTACTAGATCAGCTGAGGGGTACTACCTTGTTCTCCAAGGTAGAATTGGCTTCGGGCTATCATCAGATCTCGATAGATGAAGTGATATTTGTAAGATGGCTTTCAGGACGAGATATGGGCACTTCGAGTTTATTATGATGCCCTTTGGTTTGACTAATGTGCCTGCGACATTTATGCGGTTGATGAACAACGTGTTCAAGGAGTACTTGGACGTGTTTGATATCATTTTCATCAACGATATTCTGGTTTGTTTGAGGAGTACCGAGGAGCACAAGACTCATTTGCGGTTGGTTCTGGAGAGGCTTCGGGAGCAAAAGTTGTAGGCTAAGTTGAGCAAGTGCAGTTTCTGGCAGCGAGAGATGGGTTTTCTTGGGCATATTGTGTCTGTAGAGGTAGTTTCTATGGATCCAACCAATATTAAGGCGATTTGAGGTTGGCCGAGGCCGAGTATTTCTACCGAGATCAGGAGTTTCTTGGGATTACAAGGTTATTATTGGAGATTCGTCAAGAGCTTTGCGAGCATGGTACAACATATGAAGAAGCTGACCGGTAAGGAGGTTCCGTTCTTATGGTCGCCTGAGTGTGAGGAGAGCTTTGCGAAGCTCAAGAAGATGCTAACTAGTACACCGGTGTTGGCATTACCCGAGTCGGGGAAGTCGTACACCGTGTACACTAATGCTTCAAGAGTTGGTATGGATTGTGTTCTGATACAGGAGGGTCGAGTTATCATGTATGCTTCAAGGCAGTTGCAGGGTAGCGAGCGTAATCGACCTACGCATGATCTAGAGCTGGGAGTAGTCGTGTTCGCTCTGAAGATCTGGAGGTCTTATCTTTATGGAGTGAGAGTGTAGATTTTTACGGATCACAAGAATCTGCACCATATCTTTACTCAGCCGTTGCTGAATATAAGACAGAGGCGTTGGGTTCAGTTGCTGGCGGATTATGATCTGATGATACCACGGAAGAAAACAACACCGACGACTCCGGATTAGCAGGCGCCGGAAGAACCGTGCGAAGGAGGAGCCAATTTGAGCATGAGCGAGAGCTTGCTGAGGAAGAAGAAAACCTCCGGTGGGTGGAGCAGGTCGAAGCGGCTGATGCGAGAAAGGCAGCAGCTAACCTCCAACAGCAAAAGATGAAAGAGCTCAAAGCCACCATGCACCAGATCGCCCAAGATTTGATGGAGATGCGTTCTCAAGTTCACCGGGTGATCAGCAAAGCTCCAGAGATTGATCGAGTGCTCGAAGAGGTGCGAACAACGCCATTCACTGAACAGATAAAAAAAGCGCGACTTTCCGACCTCGGGATAATCATAATACCAACATACGGTGGGAAAACCGACCCAACTGAGCATATCACTGCTCTCTCCATCGCAATGGCCCGCGCTAACTTTCGGCATGAGGAGAAAGACATCGGCTACTGCCTCTTGTTCGTAGAGCACCTCAAGGGAACGGCTCTCCACTGGTTCTCAAGCTTAGAAAGGAACTCAATAGATAATTTCCACCAGCTGTCCGAGGCTTTCTTGAAGCAATACGCCATTATGATTGAGATGAGGTCTTCGGAGGCTGATATCTGGACTATGACTCAAGGCGCAACCGAAACCCTGCGAAGCTTCATCAAACGTTTCAAGCTTGTTCTGACTTAGGTGAAAGGCATAGATGACAAGTCGACACTGAAAGCTTTGAAAAAGGGTCTTTGGTACAACTCCGAATTTTGAAGGTAAACGAGCCATCTACAATTTAGGATGCTCTGCATCGAGCAACCGGATTTGCTAAGAGTGAAGAAGAGGTGAAGACTTTGGCGTAAAAATACAGGAAGTCTAAAAATGTTGAATCCGAGCAAGCAGCAACACCAACAGCAAAAAAGCAACACGGCAACTTTGTGCAACATGAAGGTGGTTTCAGAGGTTCACATAATTACCAAGTGGACTCACCGGGCTACGGCCGTGGAGGCGGTCGAGGCCGGGGCCGCGGTAGAGGTCGCACTTTCGGCAGTCGAGGTCGGGGCCGCGGTAGAGGAACACAAACTATGACGAATCAGCATTCTGTGAACTGCACCAATTGCATGGGCATTCAACGGCTAACTGTCGTGTCCTCGGCTCGCGGCTTACCGCGAAGTTAGAAGCCGGCAAGCTCGGAGGAGGAATAAGCATCAAAGACTCCGAAATCAAAGAAGCGGCAAACCAAGAAGAGGGAAACATTAATAGGGAACCCAACAAACAGGAAAGACAAAACGATAATGCAGTGCAAGGTCAGAAAAGGAGGGTGCTGAACATGATCATGGGCGGTTCTCACTACTGCGCCGACACCGTCTCATCAATCAAGGCTTTTCAACAGCGCACCAAAATTGGGGCCAATGTTCCTAGACCTTCGAAATTCCCCAATGATATCATTTCATTCGAAGAAATCGAAACTAGCAGCATCGACAAACCACACGATGATCCACTTTGTGATTCGGTTGGTTATCGATGACTGGGATACCGCGCGCTTTCTGATCGATACATGTAGTATTGTGGACATCATTTTCAAAGAGACCTTGGCGCGAATGGAAATTGACTTTTCCCGAGTCAAAGCCCATCCCAAGTCACTCACCGGTTTCAATGGCGAAACCACTATAACCCTAGGAACGATTGATTTACCCGTCTGTGCCGAAGGTATCACCAAAGTAGTCAACTTTTCAGTTTCCGATAACCCTGCTATCTACAATGTGATAATGGGAACGCCTTGGCTCAACTCAATGTGAGCGGTGGCATCAACATACCACATGTGCCTCAAGTTCCCTACCAAAGAAGGGGTAAAGGTGATCAAGAGGAGTCAAACGGCGTCCCGAACATGTTTTCTAGCCGCACACAAATTAAGGAGCTAAGCAACTATTGCTATCCCAACGGAAAAGAGAAAAAAGCAAAAGGCGGATAGGGAGTCCGTCAAAGAGCTCTTCAACCTATTATAGCAATTACAGATTGCCGAGGTCCACGACAAAGAAGCAGTGGAGCCGATATGCGAGCTGGTGATACGCGTCTCGATAGACGATGAAAATCAGGAGCGATGCGTAGAAATCGGTGCAACCCTCAACGAGTCAATCAAGCAGGAGTTAGTTACTTTTCTAAAGAAAAATCTAAGTACATTTGCATGGTCCATAGAAGACATGCCAGGAATTGATATTGTCGTGGCCAGTCACGAGCTGAATGCTGACGTGACCTTCAAACCGGTTAAACAGAAGCGCCAAAGACTCGGTCCAGATAGAGCTCAAGGATTTAACGATGAGGTGGAAAAACTACTGAGGGTTGGATCGATCTCAGAAGTTAAGAAGAAAAATGACAAGTGGCGGGTTTGCATCGATTTCACAAACTTAAACAAAGCTTGTCCCAAAGACAGCTTTCCGCTGTCACACATTCATCGGCTAGTTGAAGCAACCGCAGGAAACATGTTGCTCTCTTTCATGGACGTTTTCTCCGGCTATAACCAAATACTTATGAATCCCGGCGATCGTGAAAAAAATCATTTATTACAGATCGCGGGATTTACTGCTACAAAGTCATGCCTTTTGGCTTGAAAAACGCCAGGGCAACGTATCAACGCTTGGTTAATAAAATATTTGCCAAACAGCTCGGCAAAACAATGGAGGTCTACATAGACGATATGTTGGTCAAGTCACAGGAAGAGAAGGACCATGTTGCTCATCTAGAGGAATGTTTCGATAAACTAGATCGATATAACATGAAGTTAAATCCGACTAAGTGTCGGTTTGGCGTCACCTCTTCCAAGCACCGGGCTGGGTTGGTATCTGCCTCTTATCACAAGACGGCGAATCACTGGAATAATCTTTCCGTTTGGGATTTCGTGCTTCCAACAATGAAGCCGAGTATGAAGCATTACTCACTGGCTTACGTCTCGCTCGCGGCTTAAAGATGAATTAAATCCATGCCTTCTGTGATTCTCAGCTCGTCGTCAATCAGTTCCACGGTGAGTATGCCGCAAAAGACGGCCAAATGGAGGCATACTTAAAGCTCGTTAAAAATCTCGCTGCAAAATTTGACGAATTTACACTGACTCGAATTCTGCGCGAAGAAAATTTGCAGGCGGATGCGCTTGCATGCCTCAGCTCTTCAACAAAGTTAGATGATGAGCTTCAGCGGATCATACCGGTCGAATTTATCAAAGAGCCAAGCATCCCCTTTCCGCAAACGGTGAACGTTTTAACAAGGGCACAAGCCGCAAAAAAGAAATAACTTCAAACCCAAGCCCAGTCGGCCGAGCAGGATGGTCTATATCCCATGGAAGTCAGCACGAGCCCAGCCGGACCGAACGAGAGCATAGCATCCCCCATGGACACCAGGCCTACCGACAACACCGGCGCAATCCCGCCGGAAACTTCTGTTTCTCCAGATGACCCAGTAGCAATGGATGAAGACCCCGATTTCGACAACACAACCTTTTACCGTCGGCCTCTCCCTGAATATGCTTATGCATTCCTCGATGAGTCACCTCCCGAACACAGCGCAGCCGATCTTGACGATGATGACACCACTACGTACGGGTGCGACAATAAGTGAATGGGCGACATTCGTGGTTATCTTGTCGACGGCCAGGCACCCGCCGACAAATGGGCGGGTCGCAAGCTCAAGGCTGAGGCGGCCCGTTTTATCCTTTTCCATGGTGAAGTGTTCAAGTGGAGCTTATCTGGCCCCCTTCTTATCTATGTAGAAGGACGAGCAGCCCGCGATATCATGAAGGAAGTGCAAAGTGGCTCATGCGGAAACCACTCCGGTGGAAGAGCACTCGCCATCAAAATCAAGCGGCATGGATACTTCTAGCCTACAATGATCAAGGATTGCGAGAAATTTGCCGCTCGGTGTGGAAAGTGTCAGCGTCACGGCCCGATGATTCACTAGCCTACCAAACTACTCTCATCCGTGACATCACCATACCCATTCTTGAGATGGGTAATGGACATAGTCAGCCTGCTTCACCCTTCGCGGCAAAAGCGTTATCTATTAGTCCTTACGGATTATTTTTCCAAATGGGTAGAAGCAGAGGCTTTCGGCAGCATCAATTATACGCAAGTCGAGAAATTTATTTGGAAGAATATCATCTGCCACTACGTAGTGCCTTCGTAATCGTCACTGACAACGGATCGCAGTTCATTTCCAGAAAGTTTGATATTTTCTGTGATAAGTGGAAAATCAGACTCAGCAAATCTACGCCGCGTTGCTCTCAAGGCAACGGTCAAGCCGAAGCGTCTAATAAAACACTCATCCATGGATTGATGACACGGCTGGAAGCAAAGAAAGGTCGTTGGGCCGATGAACTCGAAGGCATACTTTGGTCCTACCGAACCATGCCCCGCCGAGCCACCGGCGAAACACCTTTTGCCCTTGTCTACGGTACGGAATGCATCATCCCTCCAGAAATTCATTTTCCAGGGGTCCGCCGCAGACTACTCCCCGAACAAGAAGGACTTAACCATCTCCTGATGTTGGATGAGCTGGATCTCATAAATGAACGGCGCGATAAGGCACTAATCAAAATGACGGAATACCAGCAAGCTGCAGCAAAGTATTATAACTCCAAAGTTAAAATCCGGCGCTTTCACGAAGGTGACTTAGTCCTCCGTGAAGTTTTCCAGAACACGGCAGAGCCAAACGCCGGCAAGCTCGGCGTGCACTGAGAAGAACCCTATCAGGTCATAAAGGTAGTCCGCCGAGGGGTCTACGAACTCGCAAACATGAAAGGAGAAATGATCCCACACTCGTGGAACGCAGGAAAACTAAAAAAAATATTATAACTAAGCTATCTGCCATGAACTACGGGGCAACTTGATCCCTGCAAAGGAAACGTAGGCAGCTTGTTTTCAGACGGGTTCAGAGGGGGGGGGGGGGGGGGGGGGGGGGGGGGGAATGGGTGCGTACTCGTATACTCCCATCTTTACTAAACGGTTACCCGGCTAGCTGGGAACCCATCATTTATACGAAAACTCAATTCTTATGATTTATTTTACTTAACATTTTCTTAACAAACATCTTTGTTTAATGTCACTGCTACTAGCCATAGTAGTGAACTCTAACATCTTTACCAAATATAAACTACCACATCCTAGCGGATAGACAACGCGCTATATAAATTCTAAGTGTTCATTCTTGGAGCGGTTGTGTTTACGGGAATATATCTATAAACCAAAATGTACAACTCGAAAACCCAACTAGCAAAACGTTGGTACAACATTTTAGTGTTCATTCTTGGAGCGGTTGTGTTCACGAGAACATATCTGTAAACTAAAATGCCCAACTCAAAAACCCAATTTAAGTGCTCACCTTTGGAGCAGCTATGTTCATGGGCAACATATCTGTAAACCCAAAATGTTTTACTCAGAAACCCAGCTAACAGAACGCTTGTAAAAATAAATCTAAGTTTTCATTCCTGAAAATCAAAAAATCGGTACCACCGCAAGTCGGCAACACTTTACAAAAACGGCAAGTATTAGGGGAAGCTATTGCTTGGCAAACCCGAAACAAATAAAAGTGTCATAAAAACAAAACTCCGTTTTCATAATAATCATCTCGCATCATTCTTAGATACAAGAAAAAAAAAAAAAAAAAAACCGCAGTCATAATGGATACAATCCATCCAAATTTAAGCAAAGTCTAAAAACAGTCAACAAAAGCCACTAAAGCAAACAAGAAAAACATAAAGGATCAAGTGTTTCAGCGGTATCTCCTAGGCCTTGGTGTTACTCTTCTCCACGAGCCCCTCAATAGCTTCGATCTTCTTCGCGGTCGGATCCGGGTGCGATGTAAGTCCAGACGTCCCTGGAATGTCGTCCTTCTTTTGCGGCTGGACGATCTCCACCGATCCGTGAGGCACCTCGGTAGCGCCAACACTACATGCCCAAAATTAATACATTTAAAAACAAAGTCACAAGTCACCAAGATTTATAGAGAAGATTTAGGCAAGTTACCTGTCTCGGACGGAGCTGACGGAGTAGCCAAAACGCCGTTGATCGGGAGAGCCGATGCGGCAGAACCGGAGCTGGTAGTGAGCCTACCATCGATGGTGAGACCGAGTGGCGAAGAGACAACCACATCGAGGTTCGAACCGGAAATGTCCTGAATACCAGCTCTTACCGCGGATAGCTAGACCGATTCATTGTCATGAATCTTGGTAAAAAGTTCTTCTTCAAAGGAGGAAATGTTAGCTCAGCTCGAACCCCAGAGATAATCTCATCGAATCGCTCATACGCACCGCCGAACCTGAGTAGACGCTCGTCCATCTTTTTGCTCTCTTGAGCAAACGAGGGAGGTGCTTCGCTGGTAAAGATTTCGATGAGCTGGGCATTAGCCTCTATGCCAGCAAGGTCTAGCATTTCCTGCCTCGCATCGACGTTCAGAAGCTCAATTTTCATCAGGGCACAAGCGATCTTATCTTGAAACACCTTCTCCACCTCTTGCTTGCCTTCAATCACGGCTCGAGAGACTTGCGACGTTAACAGATCATAGGTGGCGCGCAAACTGCGGGTCAGCTCTGCTATCTTTGCCTCGTTCTGGGTTTTTGCCGACTCCAACACGCTTAGATTTAGCCATTTTTAGCTCGACTCTCAGGTCCTCGATCACCTTGGACATTTCTTCCTTCTTGGCTGCAACACGATCTTTGGTCTCCCGAGCCGATGTTTTGGCTTCACCGATATGGGCTTGGTCCTCTTGGGCGCTCCTGTCGTATTCCACAACCATCTGGTTTATTGCAACAAAGAACTGAGAACATAGGAAAGTCGGATCAAACGGATCACTCATCTATGTCAGCACAACCAAAAAACATGAAAACTAAAATGTAAAGAACGGGGATAATTTGACACCTTACCTCCTTTAAGAGCCATCTCCGAGTAGGCTTTACTCTTGGTTAAGCTGCTTGGAATGTACATATGGTCGTCCTTGTGAAGAACCTACGCAAAGAAACTTGCCGACGCCTCGGCGTTATCATACAGTGCTCCTGGAGTAAGAGGCGTAGTCAGTTGGGAAACACCGAGAGTTGACTGGGGTGTGACCTGGCGCTTATCTTGTCTCGGCTTCTTCGCATCCAAATCATCGCGGTTACTGCTACTTCCATCCTTAGCGACTTCCTTTCTCTTGAGGTTGGTGAATCGTCCCGTCTTTTCCTTTTCCACAGACGTCTTCCTTTTTCTTTGGTTGGTGATTGGCGAGGCGAGAAGATAGGGGCGATTGTCACCATCTAAAATGGCGGATTTTGAGCCCTTTGGCGCAAGCGGTTCACCTGCGGATGAGGACGGGAGAGACGAGCACTTCGTCGGCACAAATCCTGAGCTACGGCTCAGTGGAGGCAGAGGTGGCGGAAGTCTTCTATCCGTGGGAGTCTTGTGACACCTCTCCTCAGATCGGCTCTCCGTCTCTTCGGCGGCTCGCCGTTTCCTCTCCTCAGAAGCCTTACACTCTCTCTCTTCGGCTATATTCTTGTCACGGAAAGTAGGCCTCCTTATGTAGCCCGAGTGATCTGAAGATGGTGGTGATGACGGTTCGACTAAAAGACCCTCCCGAATAGCTCGCGCTCTCTCGACCCGTTGCAAGCTGAAATCTTTTTTCCAATTGCACCCGCAAGCTGCAAGCTTCTTATGAATCTTTCTAAGACCGGGCGGCGTCGCAGCTGGCGGCGGGCGAACTGCAAAACAGGAGGAAAAAAAAAGTTGGTTACACTCATAAAATAATCCAAGTGTCAAAACAAGTAAACGGCTACGCCGCGATCCTAAGCAAACTACAAATTCACTACCAATCTGCCTCCACTTGGTTTTGCCCGACCGAAGGCAGTTCGGCCCCACTGAAGCTTCAAAAAATATAATCTTCCGCATTCTCGTCTTTACTTGGAAAACGATCAATCACCCTTCTTAGCTTTGTGCAGGAAAGATAATATTTTATATTTTCCTTCGGTCCGCGACACCGAACTTTGAGGAAGCACATCAAGTGGTTGGCTCCGATATCTATCTTATGCTCATAACTTCAGACAAGAATCCCAACCAAGTGACGGATCCTATGGGGATTGATTTAAGCGAGCGAAGTCGGTACTCCCACAAAAATAAAAGGATGGCCTCGGGGATCGGAAACCACAAGTAGCAGAGATAGAAAAAACACTCGTAAAGAGTGAAATATCCCTCGGGCGGCTCTTCTACTCGGTTATATGGATCTGGTGCCATCAGTTCAACCGAGTCCGGGATTGTAAACCGTTGCCTAAGAATAAAGAGAGTTTTGTCGATGGAAAGACTTGAACCGGGAGGATCGGATCATTTCATTTTTCTTTGCGGTTTTCTGTCAAGAAGCAGTTCTCCCGACGATTCAGTTCCCTCGGTAGAAGAGTCATGGAGAGTAGGAGCAATAATCTCCAACCGATTTGGTTTTTCTGTGCTAGACAGCACACCCGAAGATCTCGGCTCAGGAGAATCATTGCGGCTCGATTCATCTGACATGGAAAATAAGTCACCTTTTAATAAACGGTTCGCTAACAAAGCAGTGTGGCTTGTTTTGAAAAGGATTCACGAATCCCAAAAATGGTTTGTCTACAAAAAAGCGTGGCTTGTTTCCGGAGAAAACGGTTTGCTCTCATGCAACATGGCGAGTCTTTAGAATCTCCGGCGAGAACGGGTTATTTACAAAACATGGCGTGCTTTAGAAACGACTCAACCAAACTGGTGAGCGACCAAATCTATGGTTCGGATCCACGGCGTCACCTAAACACAAATCGATTTGGAAGTCACTACATGTTTCGGATCACCATAAGCCAAATCTTTGGCTCCACCAAAGATTAAAAAGATTTTTCCACCGAACCAAGCCACGACAACGCGAAGTAAGTCTTGAGTCTCTCGCTCACGGTTTGGTCAAATTTATCGGCCCAATAATCCCTCGGTTTTGGTTCGGGGCCCGATGATTTCTTGGCTCGGCATGGATCGGGGTTAGGGCAACGATGACTTAGGAATTCCCAGAGACAACGGCACAGCTCGGGATGAAGAGACAACGGCACGGCTCGGGACAAAGAGACAATGGCACGGCTCAGGACGGAAACTGATCCACGGTCGGCGCGGCTTGCCAATTGTTTTCTCTGGTCTTAGATATGCGGCTCGCGGTTCAGGTCATGAGTTAGACCCGAGCTCGCGGTTCTGATCTAAAACTGCTCGGCGAAACGATCCCCCGGTGCGGCGCAGAATCGGCGGGGGCTCGGTTTAGACTACGACGCTAAGTCGGTTCGGGCTCAATAAATCACGGCTCAGGGTGAACCACGCGGGACAGAATGGCTCGGCCCCAGAAATCAATGACGGTGGCGGCGTGTGAACGGCGGCGGATCCGGAGCAAATAAAAAAAAAACAAAAAAAAAACCTAAAACCTAGAGAGAAACGTGAGAGAGGGAGACTCATCTCCTTCCTTTCATTTATATAGAGGAAGATACCTTATGAGATTTGTTGGGAATGAAGTTGTGAGAGACTCATCTCCTTCCTTTCATTTATATAGAGGAAGAGCCCAAAATTTACCTCGAGCCCCGCGCTAAACCTAATTCTCCTTCCTTTCTCTTTAAAAGTCCACTAAATGCCCAATTCATTTCTTTTTCTCACAAAGCTCGAACCACGAAAATCACGAATAGAAGCCACGGATCGGCAGAACAAGAATGTTAACGGCGACGCCGATTAAAGGCTCGGTATTCCAAAAAAAAAAATTATAAAAAATAATAATATTTTTTTCCGAGCCGCGCCATAGCGCTACGGTTTTCCTTACACATTGCGGCTCAGAAATACTTTTATCATACTGATCGAATCAAAGACTCGAATCCTAAACTCGGGAAACAGTTGGAACACTTTCTTCTGTGTGATCTTAAACTTTTAACAATATCTCGGCTTCACCATCACTGATAATTCCGAGCCGTGGGGCTAACTGTAGGGGTCAAATTCCACTCCTTGAAGATCATTTGAAGAAAATGACTAAGTCTGGGTGAGGAAGAGCTCTACCGAAATTCTGGTGGTGCACTGACCGGTCGGGAAGTCAGCAAACCAACAGCAGTACCGAACCAAACCGGGTGAGCCGATTTCAGGACTTGATCGACTCAACCGGCCCAGTTCAGCTCAGCTTATTTAACTGGGCCTAACCGTTGATGGGCTTGCCAACCTAGGAGTGCAGCTCACGCCAGAAACCCTAGTCGACCTTGTATTCTTTAACAGCAAACACATCAATCAAAACTCTTTCTTCTCAAATTGTTCTTGTGATTTCTAACTTACAGGTTTTGCAGATCTACCGCAAACCCAGCAAATTCTAATTATAGGAATCTAGCTCCCACAAGGTGCATATGAGTACGGCTTATCATCCGCAGACTGATAGGCAGTCGGAGAGGACTATTCACACTATGGAGGATTTGTTGAGAATGTGTGTTCTGGATTAGGGTGGTCATTGGGCTGATCACTTGAGTTTTGTCGAGTTTGCATATAATAACAACTTGCAGGCGAGTATTGGGATGGCTCTTTTTGAGGCTTTGTATGGGAGGCCATGTAGGATGCCTTTATGTTGGACCCAAGTGGGGGAGCGCAATATTCATGGAGCTACTTATGCTCAGGAAACCATGGAGAAGATCCATGCCGTGAGGTTGAACATGAAGGAAGCCTTGGATCGTCAGAGGAGTTATGATGATAAGCGGAGGCGAGAGCTTGAGTTCGCGGTTGGAGATCGCGTGTATCTCAAGATTGCTATGTTGAGGGGTCCTAACAAATCCATTTATGAGAACAAGCTGAGTCCACGTTTTATGGGTCCGTTTCTTATGGTAGAGCGAGTTGGACCGGTGGCTTATCGGCTTGAGTTAGCACCGATCATGAAGGCATTTCATAAGGTTTTCCATGTGTCGATGTTGAGGAAGTGCCTGCATGAGTTAGAGGAGTTAGTGCCTGAGATCCCTCCGGATCTTCAGCCTAATTTGACGGTTCCGGCGGTTCCTGTGAGGATTCTTGAGAGGAGAGTCAAGGAGCTGCGTCAGAAGAAGATTTTGTTGTTGCGGATATTGTGGGATTGTGGCGGTTGCCAAGAGGAGACTTGGGAGCCAGAGGCAAAGATGAAGCTGAAGTTCACGAAGTGGTTCGACAAGCATGTTACCATTTGAGGTTAGCTTTCTTTGTGGTTCTAGTTTCGTTGGCTTTTATGCCGGTGTTATTGTTTTAATTCTTTTATTTTTGTTTTATTGTAACGATATACATTTTTGAGATTCACGAGATGAGTTTTTCTTATATTTCTGTGTGATCAGATTGCGGTTTTGATGGTTTTGAGTATGTTGTCTAGTGTGGGTCGTATTTGAGGATATTCCGGGTTGGGAATATCGACTTTAGACCACTTGAGATAGATCTTTTCACTGATGTTTATAGACGTTTCAGAATTATTACTCTAGGGAAGTGTTCCCAAATAACTTATTACACTTTTGGAGATAGTGGTTCTCAGTATAAGTCTTGAGAGATGGTGGTTCTCTCGAGGGGATGGTGGTTCCCCTGTATACCGTGGACTCAACGGATTCATTCCTGAGAGTTATAGGGTATAGTGCACTGGTTCTTCTAAGGATGTTTTCCTGAGAACAAGGTGGTGCGGTAATGACTTAAGAGTAATGAGTGCCTGGAAACGAGCGTATAAACATAGGATTTGATGTGTGCCTCTAAGATCGAGTGAGGATCTCTAGTGTTATTAACGAGGTGGGGTCAGGTTTTGGTCTCTCAAGAGACGTGTCTTTTGGGTTTCGAGGTCGAATCCAGTTTAGTGGGGGAGAATTGTAACATCCGCGAACCAAAAAAGTCAATTTTTGGTCGTGTCGAGCGACACTGGTGGGTGTGTCGATCGACACGAAGGATGGTCGTGTGTCGATCGACACCTCGTGTGTGTGTCGCTCGACACTCAAGTCTGCAGAACCGGGTTAATTGTTTTTAATCGCAGTTTGGGGCTTGGTTTGGGGGTTTTCGGCCTAGGGTTGTATTTATCAATTTCCTAAGGTTTGTGGCCGCGTGGTTTAGAGGAAAATGGAGAGAGAAACTGAAAGAATTGAGAGAGAATCGAGAATTCGCGGAGGTTTATCGCAATAGTGTTGTAGACCTAGTGTTCGGTTTCTCATCTTCATCGTTCCGTTCGTTGTCTCGTGGTGTGATCGTGTAGCTGATCGTGAGAGGGCTTGTAGAGCCTCTGTTCGTGTGTTTCTTTGCTTTCAATCCGTTTTCCGTTTATTCCTTACGTCAAGGTGAGTTCGCGACCTTTGGTTTGTAGGCAAAGACGTATTTCGTGATGTTTTGTGATGATTGATTGATTAATTTCGTGATGAATGGATTGATATTGTTGTTGTGCGATTGTGAATTGGTCTTGTATTGTTTTCGTGCAGGTAAGCGACTCGAAATGCCCGGAATCGCGTCGTGAGTGGAGAGACGCGGCTGTGGTGCAATTTCAGAGGCGTGTCGCGCGACACTAGGCGGGTGTCGCTCGACACGAGCACTTGAGGTGTGTCGATCGATACCTTGTTGTTGTCGCTCGACACGACCAGTTTGTATTGTGTTGAATATATTATGTTATTTTGTATTGTTATGTTGCCTGAGCCTACTCCTTACGCCAGGAGAAGGCATGATCGGCTCACTAAGTATTTATGAAATACTTACGCAACTCGTTTTTCCATGTGGTGCAGGTAATGGAAAAGGAAAAGTGTGACCGCGGAATCAAGGCTTTAGGGAGAGGATGATTAGGATTGTTGTTTTGTTGTGTTATGTTTTTACTGAATGGTTTTTTTGAATTCACCGAATAATTTTTATTGGATTATTTATGGATTATTGTTCGAGTGTTTCCGCGTAGAATTGTTAAGGTTTAAAAAAAAAAAAAAATTTAGAACAGGGTGTTACAGTTGAAATGTTTACAAAAAAGTAATTCACATTAAATTTAGCATGTCCAAATATGTAACATCCCGAAACTAAAAATGGAGTTTTGGTAAGGGTTTAGATTTGGTTCGATTTAGATTTTAATCGCGGTTTGGCTCGGTGTGAGGAATTTAACCCTAGGGCTTGCGTATATAAGCCCTTAGGCAGTTCGTGGCCGCGTTTTGATAGAGGAAATCAGAGAGAATCATAGGTGTTTGAGAGAGAATTCGATCGTTCTCGATTGTTGCAAAGAAATCCTCGAGACATCGTTTATTCGAGTCTTAGGGCCGTAGGATCATTGTTCTTCGTGGTTTCGTGAGGGAATCGTTCGGATCAATCAGAATTAGTGTGTTAAGGGTCTGTTCGTGGCTATTCTTGAGTCCTAAAATCGAATCCAATCACCAGGAGGGTGTCGCTCGACACCGGACTCTTAGTCGTGTCGATCGATGCCTTCGTGGTGTCGCTCGACACGCAGTTCTGTGATTATTTGATATTGTGGAGTTGTGATTGTTGTTGTGTTAGTTATATATATGTTGTTGTATTGATTATATGAGCCTGTTGTGTTAGTTATATACACAACTCTTTTATCCATGTGTTGCAGGTAAAAGAAAGTGTTATCGCGGAATCATGGCAGAGGAAGAGGATGATTAGGGGTTTATGAGTTGTTGTTTAGTGAAACAACCAGTTTTTTTTTTTTTAAACTAACATTTCTAATGCGGAATATAACATAAACATTTAAACCAATTTAATACTTCAATATATCCATAAAATAAATAAAATCCCTTAAACCAATTAAATTCAAATATCAAATTCTGTAATGGAACACATTTTTTTTATTTTTATAATAAGATTGATCTTGTGTATTTACAGAAAAGGTAATTTTCATTTACTTGCATATTTGTTTGTATCATTTCAATCAAGACCAGTCGGTGTAACATTTTTGGTAAATCAATAAAATCCTCAACTGAATTTGGTAAAAGAGAATATGTTGTTCCAATTTAAAACTTGACAACATGCAAAGGCCGGAAAGCATAGTAAGAATTGACTACTTTTCCAATTATTTTTGTTAGTTTTATTTTTGAACAACTAGATGACTCTCCGCGTTAGACGCGGATTAAAGAAAAATTAATTATTCTAATATCATATTAAATAAAAACAATTATATTATAGTTAAAATGATTTTGATAATGTTTATTCCAAATATCTATTTGTTTAACATTGTGTGAATTTCCCATTAAGTGAAAAATAATATCTAAAGTAGATTGATTTGGATTTGTGTTGCATTTTAACCAAAGTATTACCTTTAATATTACATAAAACATAAAAATGTTTACATTGATATTTTGTCACTTATTTATAACTTTATATATCATTCAGAACAATTGTTTAAAGATTACTTACTCATTTGTAATATATATCTATAGTTGAAATGTTTACAAAAAGTAAATCACATTAAATTTAGCATGTCCAAATATCTTAAATAAAATTTGAAATACAAATGTATCTAGAAGTTTCCAAATAAAAAAATATTTAGTTACTTTTAACAATCTGAAGGTAAAAGATTCTAAATTGTTGTTGTTAATCAAATGTAATTTTGAATTGTGTGTGTAAAGATGATAATCACCAAATTCTAGGGAACTTTTATGTATTCAAATGGATGAACAATATGAAATAAGAAAATGTAAATTTAAAAAACAAACAAACATATGGCTGAAAGTAGTTTAATTGACTTATCAAATGAATTTTAAAGGAATAATCATTAGCCCATTAATCAAATAATTATAGATAAATGAATTTTGTTATTTTGCCAATAAAATACTTTGCCATGTCACATTTTATTGATTTCCTTGGCATATTAAATTTATGATATGTAAGCATTGTAAGAGAAATCACCTCTTGAATAATATATAGGGGATTATTAATCTTTAAATTATTTGTTTTATTTTGTTTTTAGTTGACACAAGATCCCACATCCTTTTAAACTGTGTCTGGTTCTATTTTATTACAAATCATTATTTAGGACCACAACAACATCTCAAAAGACCACTAGGAGCAGGATTTATACAACCTCCGACTGGATATCCATGACTAAGACGGTCCTTATAACACATATACGGTGTATATTCGTCCGAACATAAAACTTTAGTACAAAAAAGTTGTAGCATCCCAAACCGAAATATGGAATTTCGGTAAGGGTGTCGATCGAAACCATGAAGCAGTGTCGATCGACACCAACGCTTCAGAATCGGTTTTTGGTTCGTTTTTAATCGCGGTTTAGGTCGGTTTGAAGGATTAACCTTAGGGCTTCCGTATTTAAGTCTTTTATCAGACTTGTGGCCGTTCTTTGAGAGGAAAAATAAGGGTTTTCAGAAGGAAATAGAGAAAAGGGTGATTTTTGTGTGGAGATTGAGAGGTGAGAGGAGGCAGTTTCGGCTGCTCTGGTACAAAGAAAGAACGGACGATCTAATCAAGTTTGATCGGCGTGATTATTCGTAGGTATGTTCTTCTTTCTCTTAGCTAGCTATAGGAAAAGCCGAATGCCTTTTGGACCTGTAGTTTCTGAGTTATGATCTTTTTCCGGTGGGTGGTCTGTGCAGTTTTGGGATTCGACCAGTCCACTTGGGAAGTGTTTTCCCGGCGTTTGGGAAGGAACCACGAGGCGATATTGGTATCGTTGGAAAGCTCTCTCAATCTAGTTTTCATATTGGGTTTTCGATCTTAATTTGGAGGTAATCTCCGTTCTCTGCGTCGTTTTTAGTTCAGCTCATTGTTTCTGGTTGCTGGAAATCTGAATAGGGTTTTAGGGGAAACCCTAGTTGTGTGTCTAGGGTTATAGCGGAGGCGTTTCTCAGTAATTGCGTGTAAGATCAGAGGCTGCTGGAGCGGCAGGTCACTGATCTCGTGTTCAAGTCCCTATTTTTCCCTTCGTTAAACCCAGGTGAGTGTGTGATCGCTTAGGGAATTCTAGAAATCGTTATAGGAGTAATGATGGGTTGATTGTTTGATGTTTGCTTGTTATGGATCGCTGTTGTTTCTGTGTTGCTTGTGGTTTGTATGAAATTTGTGGATAGATTGACGATTATTGAGGATGTTTTGGTGAATTATGATTCGGTTATGAATTGAATTGGTTCCAAGTCGTGTCGCGAGATGATAGACTCGACTCTGGATTCTGTAACGAGGTGTCGATCGACGCCTAGAGGCTGTGTCAATCGACACCACATAAAGATTGAGATTCATGGTTAGCGAGTGTCGATCGACACCATGGCAGGGTGTCGATCGACACCAGTTTATAAATTCTGAAAATTGCGAATTAATGTGAAGCTGTTAATTAACCGTTTTGTTATTGGTGTGCATAGCTGCGTATTGTGTATTGTATGATATTGTTATATTAATTGTTTAACTTGAATATTTAAAGGAATTGGTTTAATTGTTTAATCTGGATATTTAAAGGAATTGGTTTAATTGTTTAATCTAGATATTTAATTAAATGGATTAAACCTCATTATTTAACGTTAAGTGTTGTTTGTATAACCTAGTTAGCGGGACGACCGCTTTACTGAGTATTTATGATATTACTCACGCAACTCCCGTGTTCTTTTGAGTTGTAGGTAAAGGAAAAGTGTGATCGTGGAATCGAGACAGAGCGAAGAGAATGATAGGGTCGTTTATCTTGTTGTTTAGTCTAGCGAACCTGTTGTGTTAGGTTGCTAGTTTATTTTAAATGTTCATTTCTGAATTCTAGTATTTGAATTATTTGGTTAAAGGATTTTATTATTTACGGGATTATCTATTGAATTAAATGTTATGTTTTTCCGCAATAGAAATGTTTAAAAAAAAAAAAAAAAAACTTGGTTGTTTCAAGAGTTCTTTTGCTTTTTCGATTTTTGCACCTACACATAAATATATATATATATGGTTTTTGTTAATTCTATATGTTTAGTTATTGTTTTTAAAACAATCATAACTAACTGAAAAAAGACATTAAAATAGATTTCAATATACCTGAAGTGAAGGTGTTGTTAAACGATGAAACCGCTTATATTGCTAGGAGAGCAAAAATCACACGATTTTTTGTAAAAGCCATAATATGTTTTTGTTTTGTATAGGAAGCAAAATGTTTTAATACTTCTAGTCTTAAAGAAGGGTCTATTTATACAAGTTTTGGTCAATGAACAATCTCAAATGAAATTGATTTTCTATATCTATAGATACGCATATATTTTAGACAAACATTTATTAAGATTTATAACTATATTTGAATATTTTATTCTATTAAACTTTTGGTAAAAAGCAGACACTTGTTGTTTTGACCAGGAAGGATTTCTTACGTATTATTATTGGAAGATCTCAGATTTAACACATTTTTTTATTTTTATAATAAGATTGATCTTGTGTACTTACATAAAAGGTAATTGTCATTTACTTGCATATTTGTTCGTATCATTTGAATCAAGACCAGTCGGTG
Organism: Draba incana; assembly: GCA_963576765.1. Lineage (NCBI taxonomy): Eukaryota > Viridiplantae > Streptophyta > Magnoliopsida > Brassicales > Brassicaceae > Draba > Draba incana. The sequence continues at coordinate 35,761,359 of OY755203.1, forward strand.
TAACATTTTTGGTAAATCAATAAAATCCTCAACTGAATTTGGTAAAAGAGAATATATTGTTCCAATTTAAAACTTGACAACATGCAAAAGCCGGAAAGCATAGTAAGAATTGACTACTTTTCCAATTATTTTTGATAGTTTTATTTTTGAACGACTAGATCACTCTCCGCGTCTAACGCGGATTAAAAACAAATTAAATATTATAATATCATATTAAATAAAAAAAATTATATTATAGTTAAAATGATTTTGATAATGTTTATTCCAAATATCTATTTGTTTAAGATTGTGTGAATTTTCCATTAAGTGAATAATAATATCTAAAGTAGATTGATTTGGATTTGTGTTGCATTTTAACCAAAGTATTACCTTTAATATTACATAAAACATAAAAATGTTTACATTAATATTTTGTCACTTATTTATAACTTTATATATCATTCAGAACAATTGTTTAAATATTACTTACACATTTGTAATATATATCTATAGTTGAAATGTTTACAAAAAAGTAAATCACATTAAATTTAGCATGTCCAAATATCTTAAATAAAACTTGAAATACAAATGTATCTAGATGTTTCCAAATAAAAAAATATTTAGTTACTTTTAACAATCTGAAGGTAAAAGATTCTAAATTTTTGTTGTTAATCAAATGTAATTTTGAATTGTGTGTGTAAAGATGATAATCACCAAATTCTAGGGATCTTTTATGTATTCAAATGGATGAACAATATGAAATAAGAAAATGTAAAATATGGCTGAAAGTAGTTTAATTGACTTATCAAATAAATTTTAAAGGAATAATCATTAGCCCATTAATCAAATAATTATAGATAAATGAATTTTGTTATTTTGCCAATAAAATACTTTGCAATGTCACATTTTATTGATTTCCTTGGCATATTAAATTTATGATATGTAAGCATTGTAAGAGAAATCACCTCTTGAATAATATATAGGGGATTATTAATCTTTAAATTATTTGTTTTGTTTTGTTTTTAGTTGACACAAGATCCCACATCCTTTTAAACTGCGCCTGGTTCTATTTTATTACAAATCATTATTTAGGACCACAACAACATCTCAAATTAAAGACCACTAGGAGAAGGATTTATACAACCTCCGACTGGATATCCATGACTAAGACAGTCTTTATAACACATATACAGTGTATATTCGTCCGAACATAAAACTTTAGTACAAAAAAGTTCTTTTGCTTTTTCATTTTTGTACATACACATAAATATATATGGTTTTTGTTAATTCTATATGTTTAGTTATTGTTTTTAAAACAATCATAACTAACTAAAAAAAGACATTGAAATACATTTCAATATACCTGAAGTGAAGGTGTTGTTAAACGATGAAACCGCTAATATTGCTAGGAGAGCAAAAATCACACGATTTTTTGTAAAAGCCATAATATGTTTTTGTTTTGTATAGGAAGCAAAATGTTTTAATACTTCTAGTCTTGAAGAAGTGTCTATTTATACAAGTTTTGGTCAATGAACAATCTCAAATAATGAAATTGATTTTCTATATCTATATATACGAATATATTTTAGACAAACATTTATTAAGATTTATAACTATATTTGAATATTTTATTCTATTAAACTTTTGGTAAAAAGCAGACACTTGTTGTTTTGACCAGGAAGGATTTCTTACGTATTATTATTGGAAGATCTCAAATTTAAAACATTTTTTTATTTTTATAATAAGATTAATCTTGTTTATTTACAGAATAGGTAATTGTCATTTACTTGCATATTTGTTCGTATCATTTTAATCAAGACCAGTCGGTGTAACATTTTTGGTAAATCAATAAAATCCTCAACTGAATTTGGTAAAAGAGAATATGTTGTTCCAATTTAAAACTTGACAACATGCAAAGGCCGGAAAGCATAGTAAGAATTGACTACTTTTCCAATTATTTTTGTTAGTTTTATTTTTGAACAACTAGATGACTCTCCGCGTTAGACGCGGATTAAACAAAAATTAATTATTCTAATATCATATTAAATAAAAACAATAATATTATTATAGTTAAAATGATTTTGATAATGTTTATTCCAAATATCTATTTGTTTAAGATTGTGTGAATTTCCCATTAAGTGAATAATAATATCTAAAGTAGATTGATTTGGATTTGTGTTGCATTTTAACCAAAGTATTACCTTTAATATTACATAAAACATAAAAATGTTTACATTGATATTTTGTCACTTATTTATAACTTTATATATCATTCAGAACAATTGTTTAAATATTACTTACACATCTGTAATATATATCTATAGTTGAAATGTTTACAAAAAAGTAAATCACATTAAATTTAGCATGTCCAAATATCTTAAATAAAATTTGAAATACAAATGTATCTAGATGTTTCCAAAGAAAAAAATATTTAGTTACTTTTAACAATCTGAAGGTAAAATATTCTAAATTTTTGTTGTTAATCAAATGTAATTTTGAATTGTGTGTGTAAAGATGATAATCACCAAATTCTAGGGATCTTTTATGTATTCAAATGGATGAACAATATGAAATAAGAAAATGTAAAATATCTAAATGTAAATTTAAAAAACAAACAAACATATGGCTGAAAGTAGTTTAATTGACTTCTCAAATGAACTTTAAAGGAATAATCATTAGCCCATTAATCAAATAATTATAGATAAATCAATTTTGTTATTTTGCCAATAAAATACTTTGCAAAGTCACATTTGATTGATTTCTTTGGCATATTAAATTTATGATATGTAAGCATTGTAAGAGAAATCACCTCTTGAATAATATATAGGGGATTATTAACCTTTAAATTATTTGTTTTGTTTTGTTTTTAGTTGACACAAGATCCCACATCCTTTTAAATTGCGCTCCATGACTAAGACAATCTTTATAACACATATACGGTGTAGATTCGTCCGAACATAAAACTTTAGTACAAAAAAGTTCTTTTGCTTTTTCGATTTTTGCACCTACACATAAATATATATGGTTTTTGTTAATTCTATATGTTTAGTTATTGTTTTTAAAACAATCATAACTAACTGAAAAATAACATTGAAATAGATTTCAATATACCTGAAGTGAAGGTGTTGTTAAACGATGAAACCGCTAATATTGCTAGGAGAGCAAAAATCACACGAGTTTTTGTGATAGCCATAATATCTTTTTGTTTTGTATAGGAAGAAAAATGTTTTAATACTTCTAGTCTTGAAGAAGGGTCTATTTATACTAGTTTTGGACAATGAACAATCTCAAATGAAATTGATTTTCTATATCTATATATACGAATATATTTTAGGCAAACATTTATTAAGATTTATAACTATATTAGAATATTTTATTCTATTAAACTTTTGGTAAAAAGCAGACACTTGTTGTTTTGACCAGGAAGGATTTCTTACGTATTATTATTGGAAGATCTCAAATTTAACACATTTTTTTATTTTTATAATAAGATTGATCTTGTTTATTTACAGAAAAGGTAATTGTCATTTACTTGCATATTTGTTCGTATCATTTGAATCAAGACCAGTCGGTCTAACATTTTTGGTAAATCAATAAAATCCTCAACTGAATTTGGTAAAAGAGAATATGTTGTTCCAATTTAAAACTTGACAACATGCAAAGGCCGGAAATCATAGTAAGAATTGACTACTTTCCAATTATTTTTGATAGTTTTATTTTTGAACAACTAGATGACTCTCCGCGTTAGACGCGGATTAAACAAAAATTAATTATTCTAATATCATATTAAATAAAAACAATTATATTATAGTTAAAATGATTTTGATAATGTTTATTCCAAATATCTATTTGTTTAAGATTGTGTGAATTTCCCATTAAGTGAATAATAATATCTAAAGTAGATTGATTTGGATTTGTGTTGCATTTTAACCAAAGTATTACCTTTAATATTACATAAAACATAAAAATGTTTACATTGATATTTTGTCACTTATTTATAACTTTATATATCATTCAGAACAATTGTTTAAATATTACTTACACATCTGTAATATATATCTATAGTTGAAATGTTTACAAAAAAGTAAATCACATTAAATTTAGCATGTCCAAATATCTTAAATAAAATTTGAAATACAAATGTATCTAGATGTTTCCAAATAAAAAAATATTTAGTTACTTTTAACAATCTGAAGGTAAAATATTCTAAATTTTTGTTGTTAATCAAATGTAATTTTGAATTGTGTGTGTAAAGATGATAATCACCAAATTCTAGGGATCTTTTATGTATTCAAATGGATGAACAATATGAAATAAGAAAATGTAAAATATCTAAATGTAAATTTAAAAAACAAACAAACATATGGCTGAAAGTAGTTTAATTGACTTATCAAATGAACTTTAAAGGAATAATCATTAGCCCATTAATCAAATAATTATAGATAAATGAATTTTGTTATTTTGCCAATAAAATACTTTGCAATGTCACATTTGATTGATTTCCTTGGCATATTAAATTTATGATATGTAAGCACTGTAAGAGAAATCACCTCTTGAATAATATATAGGGGATTATTAACCTTTAAATTATTTGTTTTGTTTTGTTTTTAGTTGACACAAGATCCCACATCCTTTTAAACTGCGCCTGGTTCTATTTTATTACAAATCATTATTTAGGACCCCAACAACATCTCAAAAGACCACTAGGAGAAGGATTTATACAACCTCCGAATGGATATCCATGACTAAGACAGTCTTTATAACACATATACGGTGTATATTCGTCCGAACATAAAACTTTAGTACAAAAAAGTTCTTTTGCTTTTTCATTTTTGTACCTACACATAAATATATATGGTTTTTGTTAATTCTATATGTTTAGTTATTGTTTTTAAAACAATCATAACTAACTAAAAAAACACATTGAAATACATTTCAATATACCTGAAGTGAAGGTGTTGTTAAACGATGAAACCGCTAATATTGCTAGGAGAGCAAAAATCACACGATTTTTTGTAAAAGCCATAATATGTTTTTGTTTTGTATAGGAAGCAAAATGTTTTAATACTTCTAGTCTTGAAGAAGGGTCTATTTATACAAGTTTTGGTCAATGAACAATCTCAAATAATGAAATTGATTTTCTATATCTATATATACGAATATATTTTAGACAACCATTTATTAAGATTTATAACTATATTTGAATATTTTATTCTATTAAACTTTTGGTAAAAAGCAGACACTTGTTGTTTTGACCAGGAAGGATTTCTTACGTATTATTATTGGAAGATCTCAAATTTAACACATTTTTTTTATTTTTATAATAAGATTGATCTTGTGTATTTACAGAAAAAGTAATTGTCATTTACTTGCATATTTGTTCGTATCATTTGAATCAAGACCAGTCGGTGTAACATTTTTGGTAAATCAATAAAATCCTCAACTGAATTTGGTAAAAGAGAATATGTTGTTCCAATTTAAAACTTGACAACATGCAAAAGCCGGAAAGCATAGTAAGAATTGACTACTTTTCCAATTATTTTTGATAGTTTTATTTTTGAACAACTAGATGACTCTCCGCGTTAGACGCGGATTAAACAAAAATTAATTATTCTAATATCATATTAAATAAAAACAATTATATTATAGTTAAAATGATTTTGATAATTTTTATTCCAAATATCTATTTGTTTAAGATTGTGTGAATTTCCCATTAAGTGAATAATAATATCTAAAGTAGATTGATTTGGATCTGTTCTGCATTTTAACCAAAGTATTACCTTTAATATTACATAAAACATAAAAATGTTTACATTGATATTTTGTCACTTATTTATAACTTTATATATCATTCAGAACAATTGTTTAAATATTACTTACACATTTGTAATATATATCTATAGTTGAAATGTTTACAAAAAAGTAAATAACATTAAATTTAGCATGTCCAAATATCTTAAATAAAATTTGAAATACAAATGTATCTAGATGTTTCCAAAAAAAAAAATATTTAGTTACTTTTAACAATCTAAAGGTAAAATATTCTAGATTTTTGTTGTTAATCAAATGTAATTTTGAATTGTGTGTGTAAAGATGATAATCACCAAATTCTAGGGATCTTTTATGTATTCAAATGGATGAACAATATGAAATAAGAAAATGTAAAATAAGAAAATGTAAATTTAAAAAACAAACAAACATATGGCTGAAAGTAGTTTAATTGACTTATCAAATGAATTTTAAAGGAATAATCATTAGCCCATTAATCAAATAATTATAGATAAATGAATTTTGTTATTTTGCCAATAAAATACTTTGCAATGTCACATTTTATTGATTTCCTTGGCATATTAAATTTATGATATGTAAGCATTGTAAGAGAAATCACCTCTTGAATAATATATAGGGGATTATTAACCTTTAAATTATTTGTTTTGTTTTGTTTTTAGTTGACACAAGATCCCACATCCTTTTAAATTGCGCCTGGTTCTATTTTATTACAAATCATTATTTAGGACCACAACAACATCTCAAAAGACCACTAGGAGCAGGATTTATACAACCTCCGACTGGATATCCATGACTAAGACAGTCTTTATAACACATATACGGTGTATATTCGTCCGAACATAAAACTTTAGTACAAAAAAGTTCCTTTGCTTTTTCGATTTTTGCACATACACATAAATATATATGGTTTTTGTTAATTCTATATGTTTAGTTATTGTTTTTAAAACAATCATAACTAACTGAAAAATAACATTGAAATAGATTTCAATATACCTGAAGTGAAGGTGTTGTTAAACGATGAAACCGCTAATATTGCTAGGAGAGCAAAAATCACACGATTTTTTGTAAAAGCCATAATATGTTTTTGTTTTGTATAGGAAGCAAAATGTTTTAATACTTCTAGTCTTGAAGAAGGGTCTATTTATACAAGTTTTGGTCAATGAACAATCTCAAATGAAATTGATTTTCTATATCTATAGATACGCATATATTTTAGACAAACATTTATTAAGATTTATAACTATATTTGAATATTTTATTCTATTAAACTTTTGGTAAAAAGCAGACACTTGTTGTTTTGACCAGGAAGGATTTCTTACGTATTATTATTGGAAGATCTCAAATTTAACACATTTTTTTTATTTTTATAATAAGATTGATCTTGTGTATTTACAGAAAAAGTAATTGTCATTTACTTGCATATTTGTTCGTATCATTTGAATCAAGACCAGTCGGTGTAACATTTTTGGTAAATCAATAAAATCCTCAACTGAATTTGGTAAAAGAGAATATGTTGTTCCACTTTAAAACTTGACAACATGCAAAAGCCAGAAAGCATAGTAAGAATTGACTACTTTTCCAATTATTTTTGATAGTTTTATTTTTGAACAACTAGATGACTCTCCGCGTTAGACGCGGATTAAACAAAAATTAATTATTCTAATATCATATTAAATAAAAACAATTATATTATAGTTAAAATGATTTTGATAATGTTTATTCCAAATATCTATTTGTTTAAGATTGTGTGAATTTCCCATTAAGTGAATAATAATATCTAAAGTAGATTGATTTGGATTTGTGTTGCATTTTAACCAAAGTATTACCTTTAATATTACATAAAACATAAAAATGTTTACATTGATATTTTGTCACTTATTTATAACTTTATATATCATTCAGAACAATTGTTTGAATATTACTTACACATTTGTAATATATATCTATAGTTGAAATGTTTACAAAAAAGTAAATCTCATTAAATTTAGCATGTCCAAATATCTTGTAACACCCAATTTTTTTTTTTTTTAAACTAACATTTCTACTACATAACGTAAACATTTAAAGCATTAATAAATCAATAACTCCATAAATTAAATTAATACTTTTTCCAAGAAACAATATTCAGGAATGATCCAAAAATAAACTAGCAACCTAAAACGACGGTTCACTAATCTATAAGCAATAACAACAACCCTATCATCCTCTTCCAACGGCCTCGATTCCACGATCACACTTTTGCTTTACCTGCAACTCAAAGGGAAAAACAGAGTTGCGTGAGTATTATCATAAATACTCAGTGGAGCGGTCATCCCGCTAACAATTCACACAAACAGCATTTAACGATAAAAGCCAAGTTTAATCATTAAATAATATCCAATTAAACATTTATACTAGTTCCGATTAATTACACAATTTCTAATTAATTAAACAATTTCCGGTTTACAATAATTCACACAAAGTTTGACAAGCAATAACGGGTGTCGATCGACACACCACCATGGTGGTAATCGACACTCGTCAAAACGAGTATCAACTTCCTCGCAGGGTGTCGATCGAGACACATCCATGGTGTCGATCGACACTTTGTTCCTGATACCAAAATTCGAGCATGTCCTCACACGGCTGGTCTCGGGAAGCATCGAACACAGAAACAACACAAAGCAATACGATTCATACGCAACACAGAGGCAAAATCAATCATCACTACACCAAAATATCAATCATTCGATCCATCAATCAATTTACCAACGATTTCTAGCAATCCTAAGCGATCACGCACTCACCTCGGGAAAAAGAAGAGGTTTGCTCACAAGAATGGATCTACTATGGCATGGACTCACTGTCTCGCCACTGGAAACGCAAGGGAAACGAGCCAAACACCACCACAAACGATCACCGGAGCACACGAACGGCAAAACCACAAGAATACGAACGATCTCACAAAAACTCACCCGAAACCCTTCGAATCACCAAATTCTCTGCGTTTTTCTCTTCTCCCTCACGGCCCTTCACCCCAATCCCTTATAAACTTGCGACTAGGGTTTTTGGTAACCGAACCACGTGAAAATTGCGGTTGAAAAAAATCAAACCGGATTCTGAAACTCAGTGTCGATCGACACCACCCAGAGGTGTCGATCGACACCACCCAAAATCAGGAGATTTTGGGTTATGGTCGTTACAATTCTCCCCCCCCCCCCCCCCCCCCCCCCCCATAACAATGGATTCGTCCTCAAATCCTCACAAAACCGGCTATCAAAGACTAATTCCTGGCCCGAAACCAGTCAATTATTCGAGATCAAACACCCGATCCCCGAGGCTCTCGTTCAGTCTCATGTTTATACGCCCTTGATCTATCGGTGCCCCGCACCACTCTCACTCGCAGGACTCATCCTTTGAGCTATTGGTGTCTCCTGTCCCTTCCACTCCCAGGACGCATCCCTTGAGCTCCGGGTACACCATGCCCCTTCCACTCTCAGGATGCATCATTTGAGCTCTGGGTACACAGGGGAGACTAATCATCCCCTCGAGAGAACACATCCTCTAAAAACAAAATGAATGAGTTGCTCGGGACCGCAGCCCCTAGAGTAATAGATTCTAAACGTTTATAAACATCTATCGACTAACCCACCTCTCGTGGTCAAACTCGATACTCCCTCACCCGGAATATCACCACCAAACACATATAAGAATAAACATCTTATAACAACAGATAAATAATAAACGACTCCATCTTATAAATCTCAACAACGCATGATCGTTACAACACAAGAGAAAATGCAACGATCCTAAAGCTTCAACATGCTAAACAACGAGACTAGAACCACAAAGAGAAATAAAGCTCAAACAGCGACCTGCTTGTCATACCATATCCTGAACTTTAACTTCATCTTTGCCTCGAGCTCCCAAGATACAAGTCCACCCCGAACTAACTTTGGCTCGCACCGGCCAATACCATAAGAGATTCTCACATAATTTCAAAAGTCCTCAACTACAACCACGCTATACACACATTATCAGTCATTTATTACGTTTAACTCATCCGTACACATCCACATTCTCAGGAAACCACCGTCCCCTCGAGAGAACCACCATCCCTCAACACTATAGAGGAAACCACCGTCTCAATATAGGCTCTCTATACTATAAAGGAAACCACCGTCCCAGTATACGTACACAGGAAAACCACCATCTCCTAGAGAGAACCACCGTCTCTCAACATGTATACAGGAAACCACCATCTTCGGTACATACTCCGGAAAACCACCGTCTCCCGCACATGAGTCATCCGTAATAAATTCCAAAACGCCTACCAACATCATCAAAAGAACCTAAATCTACCCTAACAGCTTAAATACGCACGGCTCCTAATTCAAAATATACAAATGCAACGTTTACTAATCCTGCCTAGGTCTGTCCAACTGATCGCACAACAACCAAACAAGAACATGCACAACCAATTGTAGACCCAGAATTGGATCGATCAATTGCACAACCAAGACGCCGCGTCTGCTAATCCCAAATCGGCAGAACCAAACGAAAAGAGGTATCTTTGAGGTCCATATCCCGTTTCATTTTTCATGCCACGGTCAGATATCAATTACTCATACTTATACCGTCATCATCACACTCTCAGGACGTCTCCTTTGAGGTAATGATACCGATGTCACTCCACTCTCAGGATGTCATCCTCAAGCTCTGGCTCTATATAGGAAAAATACTTCCTTAGAGTAATCAACACGAACGTGCAAGCATCTGAAAACTAGGAATATTTTCCATGATATTGACTCGACACTTAAAACTTTGACCTCACAACTCTGCTCCTACTGAACACTCGGCTAACACAACTGACCTCCTGAAGGTCCACACCTCAACTTCGCAGCACACCACCCGACCAAAATCCTCGCACGCTCTAGATATCTATTGCTCTTAACTCAGTCTACACCTGACACCCCTAGGACGCATCCTATGGCCTATCAGGAAAACATACCGTTCGCACTCTCGGGACGCATCCTTCGAGTCAATGGTATTTGGGAAACTCACATCTCGATCAACATACCGGAGAGCTCACCTCTCCTCAAAACACATGAGTTTTTCGAAACCGCAGTCCCTAGAGCAATAACTACCGAGCACTAAATGTCGAAACTTGGACTGTCCAACAAGGGTCCAAATCCACTCTTGACGCCTTAGCGTAGCCATCCATCGGCCGATACACTTGTCTATAACCTTCATACCCCGATAGAAGAGACCTGAAAACTGAACCGACTGCCTCAAAACAACTCACGACCCAGATTCCTCTCCTGAGCCACACAAACCTTTTATGCACTCATGAACGCGTGACGATATGCAACCTACGCCAATAGTTAAATAGATCCAAACTTAGACCGATCCCCTGAACTTCCTTTGCAACAATATGTGGCCGAGAAAACCATCTCACCCTGTCACAACTTACTCCTGCTCGAACAACCAAACGCTCTTGTTCCAAAATTTCTAGGACTAACCTCCGTTTCTTTGCCTGATCTTCAGGGCTTCTTGAGTACACTTGGAACCTTGACAATGACCGGAGTCACCAAGACATCGGAGTACTCTTGAAGTACGCCCTTCCTCAATCTTGTGAAATTCGCTCCCTTTTGATAACCCAGACAACCTCCCGATAAACCGATATGCTCCTTGTTCGATCTGCACACTATCCTCCGAATATTTGCTCCCTTTGCTGGATACGATGAGAACGCGAGAGACCAAGAACTTCTTCGAAATACTGTTTTGCCATCCATGACGATGGACCTTAACCTCCAGATACTCCACTCTGCCTTCTTGTAACCAAACCGGCGCTCCTCATAACAGCACTTGCTCGACTCCGCATACAACTTCTGCTCCTGAGCCTCTTCAAAACCAAAACATACTGAACTCCATGCTCCTCAGGATTCCTCGAATGGTCCAAGATATAACGTTGAGTAGGAAATGAACACTTCCTAAAAGTCCTTGACCACGTCGTAATAATCTCGTGCATACCACATGCACATTTTTCAAACCGAACAACATAACCACAACTCGAAATGCCTAACACTTGCCTAGATTCGCCCAAAATCTTCTATGCAACATTTTAATCCAGCTAGGACTGGCGGTCAATCGTAACACAATCAAACAAGAATATAACAACCACCCGTCAGTCCTGATTTGGATTTCACAAATGCTACATCTGTTACCAGCACTCCATCCAAGGCCTAGCCTGACCAGCGATACTTCGGCTCACAACTCAAGCCTCCCGAACCGTCGATCACAGACCATACACTTGACCTATCCAGTCAACACCACTCAAGATCCTCACCCAAACCTCAAACCCCTCCAACATGGACTAAAATCCTGACCTGCCTTAGCCAATACCACACGAGATCGTCCCATGATCTCAGAGGCTCCGTCTAATCCACCCAAGACAACATACCGCTCGCACTCTCGGGATGCATCCCTCGAGCCAACGGTATCTGGAGAGCTCACCTCCCCGCAAGAGATCTCACATCCCTCGCTACTTATTCCGGGAACTCACTTCCCAATAAGTATACAGGAGAACACACCTCTCCCATGATTTGAGCCTCCTCATACTCATATGAAAATAAATAAGTGAAATTTACTCTCACTAGTATGAATCTTTAGTGTAATTACTACGTTAGTATGGTTTTACTAACTTAGTATTAAGGATGTCCAAAAGTACTAAATTACCCTTTTACTAAGTTAGTATTAAGTAAACAATTTTTTCTGAATAAATAAATAAATAGTTTTATTTGAATCTAAATTAAAGAACTAACTAATTTATTTTTTATTAGTATATTATTCTAAGGATTATTAATTAAAGAACTAAATAATTTATTTTTTGACGCTTTTTGTCGTTTATTTAAAGAAAATAAAATAGATATAAAATCAATATAAATTTAAAAAAGATTTTCATATATTACTAATAATGAAAACAAAATCGTTTCATTTAATTATGGATAATTTCCAAAACTATACCCTAATTTTATGGATGGTTTATGATTACAAATTCCAAAAAATATCTTTCGTATCTTTTTTTAAAAAATAACCAATGATATTCACATTTCATTTTGTTTTTTTTCAAAAAAAAACAACATTTCAATGTCACTTTTTAATCAACATGAAAAACATTAAATTTTTTTTTTACATAAAACTAATTAGGTCGAACTCAATTTTAAAATTTTTTAAACATATTTCCGAAATTTATTTTCGTTTTTTTATTCTTATTTATTTTTTCGGACTTTAAAAACAAATCTGCAAAAAAAAGTGCATTTCTTTCTTGCCACGTCATCACATCTGAAAAAATCCGTACAATTCCAATTAAATTTGTAACACATCAAATAAATCTGTTACACTACAATACTGTTTTAGTAATTTTTTCACCACCTTTTGCAGTGTTGCAGAGTTAAATAAATCTTGAACACAAACAAATAATCCGCGACACTACAATTTAAATCTGCAAATTAAATCGCAAATTAAGAAAAACCTGCAAATTCATGTAAAAATCTTCGACACATGAAAATAAATCTTCTATTTAAATCTACAAAAAAAAAATCTGCAAAAAAAATCCGCAAAAAAATAAATCTATAACACTATAAACAAATCTGTTACATTACATACTAGATTTGTAATTTTTAAAACTCGTTTTCCTTTGTTGCTGAGTTTTTCATACTAGATAAGTAATCCTCCCAATAAATAATGAACACCATCTTATAAATTTTCATAAATGAAAATCGTTTCAACACCAACGAAAATACAATAATCCAGAAACAACAACGCAAAGCTCAAAATCTAAAATCAGAAACAACACCGGAAGAAACGAAAACAAACTCAATCCTCGAACTGCTCCTCCAGGTCCTCGATTGTTGCAAGTGCCTCCACCAGCTCCGCCCTCGAGGCATACTGTAACATCCTAAAACCAAATTTTACAATTTGGTAAGGGGTGTCGATCGACGCCATAGGGAGGTGTCGATCGACACCGTGTTCTAATGTTCGGTTTGTTTTAAAAATCGATCATCGGTTTTGGCTCGTTATGGGAACGACCTAGGGCTGCGTTTTTAAGGCCTTAGAAGGTCGTGGCCGCGTTTCTTGAGTCAGAAAAACGCAGAGATATCAAAGAGAAAGAAAGAGAAAGAGTTTGTGTGAGGAAATTGTGAGAAGAAGAGGTCTGTTTCGCCTATCTCGGTAGAGAGGAGGAACGGTCGACCATATCATCTCTGTTCAGTGCGATCCTCGGTAGGTATATTCTTCTGCCTCTTAGCTAGCTATAGGAAAACTCGGATCGTCGTTCCGAATTGTAGCTAATGATTTATGATCGTTTTCCTTTGAGGGGTCTGTGCAGTTCCGAATTTCGATCAGTCACCTTGGGAAGCGTTTTCCCGGCGTTTGGGAAGGAATCAGGAGACAATCTTAGTACCGTTGGAAAGATAGTTCTGTCTAGTTTCTAGATCAGGTTTCGGATCCTGATTCGGAGTTTCATTTAGCAGGATTGCGGGCTGGTTTGCCGTCGATCTTGTGAGAGTTAGGAGACGATCTACATACCGTTGTGTAGGTCTTTGTGTCTAGTTTTCAGAACTGTTTTCCGATTCTGTTTAGGAGCTGAGGTTGAGAAGTTAATTGACCCGAAATCAGAGGCTTTGGAATAGGGTTCTTCACCTTTCAATCCGTTGCTAAGGTGAGTGCGTGATCGCTTAGGGAATTCTAGAAATTGGGTATGGATTGACTGATGAATGGATTGATTGAGGTTTTGACATGTTATTGATTGTTTGGCTCTGTTTATGTGTGAATCGTGTTGTGTTGCGTGGTTTGTGTGTTGTTGTATCGATTCGCGACGAATCGAGACGAGTCACGAGAGGACAGGCTCGGTCTCTTGATTCTAGAACAGAGTGTCGATCGACGCCTAGAGGTTGTGTCGATCGACACCCTGTAAAGAAGGCGATACTCATTTTGGTCGAGTGTCGATCGACACCACGGTGGCGTGTCGATCGACACCCGACATCTACTTATCGAATGTTGTAAAAAGTATTGTGAACCGGTTTTGGTTTAAATGTTACTTTGGATTTTTAAAGGAATTGGTTTAACTGTTTAAACTTGATTATTTATCGTAAAATGTTGTTTGTGTAATTGTTAGCGGGCTGACCGCTCCACTGAGTATTTATGATAATACTCACGCAACTCCCGGTTTCTTTTGAGTTGCAGGTAAAGGAAAAATATGATCGTGGAATCGAGGCGAGGACGGGGGATGATAGGATTGAATTATTTATGTTATGGATTTTTAGTAGCCTGTTAGGTTGCTAGTTATTTTACTGGAATTGTTAGACTTGGTGTTTTAGTGGAATTGAATTATTGGCTATTGGTTATTTGGTTTAATGGATTATTGAATTGGAGTTTACAAAAGACTACAGTGTATGAGATTTTCCCAAATATCTACAAAAGACTCTTACTTGAAAATTAGAGAAAGAAATGGAACCATGTAAGTAGTATTATTCTAGTTCCCCTATAATAATCTAGTGTTCTTACCATAAAACCAGAACTTCTAATTTCGCAAGGTGAATATCTATTGATTTGTTTATTTGATCAGATTTGAGCCCAAATATAACAGAGAGGCACACTGATTTAGCAGACAACAAAATGGAAAGCATAACACAAAATCTTTAAACTCAAGCACAAACAAGCACATATCACCCACTCAGACCCTTAGAAAACATCATGATTCAAGTAGAAAATTTCTCAAAGATAAATCCAATTGGTTTATTGTATCCAAAAGTTGAAAACTTATTTCACCGAGTTTTTCGTGTGCCAAAATAGAGATTATAACCAACCAAAAAAAAAATTAGTTGGAAAACTTTGAGCAATTATGATTTGGGTGTTGTTGGGGTCGGTTTTCACCCGTTCAACAGTTAACATTCAAAATCAAGCGAGCGTACCGAGAAATGGTCTTTCAGACTCTCAAGGAACAAGGCAGAGAAAAGCACCTAAGTCTTATTGCGAAGAGAAGCAAAGTGATCGTGGAGTGAGGCAAAGCATGATCGGACTGGCACTGTGAACCGACCACAGGCTCGGCTTTGTGGACGGACCACAGGGTCGGCACTGTGGATCGACCACAGGCTCGGCTCTGTGGACCGACCACAGGGTTGGCACTGTGGATCAACCACAGGCTCGGCTCTGTGGACCGACCACAGGGTCGGCACTGTGGACCGACCACAGGCTCGGCCTCTGTGGCCCAACCACAGGGTCGGCTCGGTCACCTATCCTATCTTCAGCCCAACGCAGTCTCTGATCCATTAACACAAATGAAGTCTGAAGCCCGGTCCAGATGCGAAGCCCACTCCAACATGACCGACTCAAGCAATGCGATTCCGTGAAGACTTAGGGAGCGGAACCATCTTAGATGTAGTATATATATCTCATTGTAAAAGCCCTAAAGGGGATCCGCAACTTCACACACAAACTCTGTACTCAAACTTTACACAGCAATAAACACAACGTTTTCTCAATCTCTTGTAACCCTAGTTAACTTAGAATTCTCCATCTCCTCAAAACCCTTACAAATTTTAGTTGTGTTGGTTTCAACCCCCACAATTTGGCGCCGACTAAGGGGACAAAGAGTTTCTTACACACGAAAGCTAGGGTTTTGCACCACCGTGAGGATGTCAAGCAACAACAGAAGCAGCGAAGGATCCTCGTCTCACAGAAACGACGAGGAGAGAGACGACTCCGTGGAGAACACCACGCCTCATGCCGCTAACAACCCCACGGATCTCACGGAGATCAAGCAGATGCTCGACACTCTCATGAAGAAAGCTGAGGATCAGGAAAAGAACATGGAAGGTACGACGAACAAGCTGCAAGCACAACAGAGAAGGAAGCGCAAGAGGTCCCACGTTCGACCAACACGTCTCAGCTTTGCTACCCCTCGAACCAGTCGAAGGAACCAAAACGAAGAGCTGCCACCTCGAACCAATCGCACAGCTCTAAAAGACTTGCCTCCACCACCGCCTCGTCGGGAAACTGATCCGACTCCCGAGCGCGTGAAGGAAGAGTCAGACGATGATCTACCCCCTCGAAGACGTCCCCGAGTCGACACAGAGGTTGACCACAATACGGCCGCTGAAGAAGGCGATGCGATCATAGCAGAGCTGTACCGGGGAGAGAGAGAGCGCAGGGCACCGCAAGGCTCCCGAGACGAAGGAGTCGCAGCACTGAAAGCCCAGCTGGATCAAGTCGTCTCCGATCTGTGGACTACCAAGATGCAGATGTACCGCAGCACAGGGAGGGCCCCTGGGGTTGCCTATGTTTTGGAGAAGGCACGCAACACCCCTTTCGCTGAAAACATCTCAGGGGCTAGAGTCTCCGATCCGGGACGAATCAAACTCCCAAGCTACGAAGGGACCTTCGACCCTGCCGATCATCTAATGGAATTCGAAGTAGCACTAGGAAGAGCAAACTTTAGAGAAGCCGAGAGAGACGTCGGCTACTGCAAGCTATTCGTGGAGAGTCTCAAGGGACCTGCACTCCAGTGGTTCTACAAGTTGGAGAAAAACTCCATTCATAATTTCCACCAGCTCTCTGAGATGTTTGTGCAGCACTACAACATCTTCGCCAAGCGAAAGATCTACGACGCAGAGCTGTGGACCAACAAGCAAGGAGAGAACGAGAGCTTGCGGTCTTTCATGACCAGGTTCAAGCACACCCTGTCAAAGGTAGACGAAATAAGCAACACGACCGCTTTGGAGGCTTTAAGAAGAGCGGTTAAGTGCCCGTCTCTGTTTTGGCAAGAGCTTACTATCAACCCTCCAACGACAATTCAAGACGCTCTTCACCGTGCAGCTGACTTCGCCCGAAGCGAAGAGGAGCTCCATGCCAAAAAGGGTGGGAAAACCAAGCAGGCGAGCGAGCCCTCTCTGGTTCCGACCCCAGCTGCAGCAAAGAAAGGCTATCCTGCCTTCATCCAATACGAAGGAGGAGCAGGTGGAGCTCATAATTACCAAATAGACTCACCTGGATATGGCAGAGGTCGCGGACGCGGCGGGGGGAGTCTCACATGGGTTAGAAACCTGAACGAGTACGACGAAAAATTGTACTCTGAATTCCACAAGGCGGCTGGGCATTCAACTGCAAGGTGCCGTGAATTGGGACGACAGCTAGCTGTGAGGCAGGCCGAGGGCACCTTTAAAGGCAATATCAGTTTGTCGGACTTCAAGCCAGAGGAGAAGGTTCAAGACACCACTGAGGTTCAGATGGAGAATCCCAGGCGACAGCGCCGTGGAGACAATCCCGAGAGCGGAGACCCTCAAGACACAATCAATATGATCATGGGAGGGTCGCAATATTCTGCTGACAATGTAACTGCGATCGAGGCTTACCAGAGGCGCACCGAGGTCTGCGCCAACATCTCCGCACCTCCAAGGACAAAGCATACTAGTGACCCTATCATCTTTGATGAAGGAGATTCTGAAGGCATTGACCACCCGCATAACGATCTGCTGGTGATCAACCTGACCGTCTACAATTTCAATGTGGCTCGAGTCCTCGTCGACACCGGAAGCTCAGTGGACGTTATCTTTAGAGAAACACTCCAGAAGATGAAGATCGACCTGTCACTCATTACAGGGCAGCCAAAGCCTGTAACGGGCTTCTCAGGTGAGACAACATGGACAAGGGGAATGATTCGCCTTCCAGTTCAAGCCGGAGGTGTCAAGAAGATGGTCAACTTCGCAGTGTTCGATCATCCCGCCATCTACAACCTAATCATGGGAACACCATGGCTCAGTCAGATGCGAGTTATACCATCAACGTACCACTTGTGCCTGAAGTTTCCAACCAGCAGCGGCGTGCAGACAATCTTTGGCAACCAGAAGGATTCACGCATGAGTTTCTTAGCAGAGCACAAGTTGTAGGAATTCACACAGGATTTACCGGATTAATCTCTATTAATCAACCTAACAGAATTTCGATTGACCTAGGATCTAGAGTTTGTAAACTATGAATCTTACAAGAACGGATCTCGAATATACCTGGAGTTTATGCAGTGGAATTGAATCAGGGATTCGAGATCTATAGCACCCCAAGTGTTGCGCCTCTACCGTTAGTCCACACGCACACAAACTGGAATCCACCGGGATGCTAGTACCGGTAATCGGATCTCTTGGGGAATCACCGAGTTCTAAAGAGGTGGCTGCGACTAACAAGATTAGGTCTCAAGGTCGTGCCTATTATCCTATATATAGGCCCTTGAGAAAACCCTATTAATTCTGAACCGAACCAGAATCAGTTGTGTCATTAAACCGAAATCACTATTTCGGTTCTGCCTTCGTGTCGATCGACACAACTCTTTGTGTCGACGACACACCCTCTAAACTCGTATATAATGTGTATCTTATACACATTACCTAGATCATTACTCTTAATGATCATTCCCACATAAAGCTCATCCAGCTTGCTTAGGTGTGTGACCCTGTAGGATCATATAATACTAGCAATGAGTTCATAACTCATAGATCATCAGAGGTTTCTAGCAAAATGTCATGACCACCTAGTATTATATGAATGTCTAATCTCGACAGTACAACTATCACTAGAGTGGATACAAGTGTGATTTCAGGACATTCCCAACAATCTCCCACTTGTACTGGAATCATCAATTCCCATAATCCCTTCGTCTCTATATCTCGATATGGCATAAGGCAAGATCCGTGTCATCCTTATTACAGCCATTATCACGTTCATCGAACTCCGATTTATACTGAACAAAAACAAACGACTGACAATCACCTCGTTTGAGCGCGGCCACGCATTTCTCAGTATCAAATCTTCGATGGGCCCTGAGATATTTATCTCTTGTTATATAGGAGGGACAAATCCCATCTTGTTCCATCCCTGTTCCTTCACACACTTCATGATACGCCCAATCAATGCCTTTATAGTCACCTGTTACGGATAACGTTTGACAAAGTCAAAGCGGACCAATTCATATGTAAGAAATCATGATGAACTCAGGTCTAAGGACTATACTCTATAGTCGTAATGGGAAACTCTTATGACACTTATATAACTATCCTGTAGGGTTCCCATTAGCGGGTCATGCCCGATCATATGTTCTCCAACATATATCTATGTGATTGACTTTAATACTCTTATTAATGACTCCATGAAACTTAGTCATCAGTCACCTCACATGCCAGTCTCACGCGGTTATCAGTGTCCCACTTTAACAACCTCGACCAGGGACAAATATAATCTATGTCATTTATCACTTATAGGGTTTCATGATCAAGTCCTCAACTTGATGACCTATAAAATGCCATAAATTACTTTGGGACTATTATTCAATTATCCAATAATCAAATAATACATGAAACAATTTCATTATGACATAACCAAAGTATGTCAACATGAATATCATAACATAACTAAATCCTTTATAACTCCCACTAGAATTAAGATCACATCTTAATATATCCAATACCTACAGCAGGAGAGTGAAACTCATGCTTAGGTCGTGGGAGAGGCTGCGGTGATCTGCTTGGAACCCTTTCCAACAAACCGCAGGCTGTGGTGCTTTGCTTGGAACTCTTTCCAACAAACCGCACCGCAGTATGGACACAAGACATAATCAGGTTCCTACCAGAAATTGTCTTTGTCTGTCTAACCACTCTCATCAGAAACCATTACATCCTCAGTTCACCAAGCTCTTATCCTCAGTATTCCTCAAATACTAGAGAATATTCTTGGTAACTGTCCAGTGACTTTCACTTGAGTCATATTGGTACCTACTCGTCCTGCTCAAAATACAAGCAACATTTGGACGAGTGCAGGTCATGGCATTTATGATAGGTTCCACTGCATACGCCTGGAAATCCTACTCAAACACTTTCTTGCTCAGCCAGTGTCCAGGGACACTGCGTCTTGCCAAGATTAATGCCATTAGACATTGGTATGAAGCCCTTCTTGGAATCATGCATATTGAATCTGTCCAAGACCTTATCACCATAAGAATCTTGACACGATCCAATTAGCCTACCTAATCTATCTCTATAGATTTATATTCCAAGAATTCACACGGCTTCTCCCATGTCTTTCTTTGAAAAATAACTTTCCAAGCCAAGTCTCAAAAAGGCTAAAGCAACGGAACGTTATTTCCGAGAATAAGTATGTCATCTACATACATAATGAGAAATGCAACTACGCTCCCACTAGTCTTCTTGTAAACACTCGGTTCCTCTTTGTTCTTGATGAAGTCAAACCTTTTGACATCTTTATCAAAACGAAGATTCCAACTCCGTCATGCTTGCTTCATTCCATACATGGATCGATGAAGCTTGCATTCTTTCCCAGCATGATTTGGATCTGTGAAACCTTAGGTTGTGTCATGTACACATCCTTTTCCAGAATTCCATTAAGGAAAAACTGTTTTTCACATCCATCTGCCAAATCTCATCACCATGATCAATGGCAGTTGCTAGTATAATCCGAATGGCTTTAAGCATAGCGAATGGGAACAGGTTTCATCATAGTCAATACCATGATTTGCTTGAAACCTTTAGCCACCAGCTAAGCTTTGGATATCTGGATATTCCCATCTCGGATCTAGCGGCTCCTAGCCACTTTTCGGAGTCCGGGCCCAACACTGCTTCTTCTTCAAAATTCGTAGGGTCTTCATTGTCAATGATCAACAAGTCATGATAATCGGTCACAAGAAATCCATATCTCTCGTGATCGTTACGAATCCTTTCGGATCTACGAACTTCAGGCACCACAGGTGCAAGTTCTACAACCCTTTGCAGACCCAGCTACTACTCTTCCTTAACAGGTCAAGCAGTCTCCTGTGATTCTCGAACATTTTCGAGATACACTTTACTCCCACTGTTTTTCTTGGAAAGACAATCTCTCGCAAGAAAACATAGTTCTTAGCAACAAACATTTTGTTATCAGAACAGTTGTAGAAGTAATAAGCCTTGGTTTCCTTAGGATAACCATTCAAAGTAGCATTTATCAAATTTGGATGCGAGCTTGTTAAATGTTTTACACAAGCCTCATCACCCCAAATTTTAGTAAAGACAAACTTGGAACATTTCCAATCCACATCTCATATGGAGTCTTTGCAATTAATTTTGTTGGAACCCTATTTAGTGTAAACTCAGACATTTTCTAGAGCCTATCCCTAAAAGAGATAATGGAAAATTTTTGTGACTCATCATTGATCGAACCATATCCAATAAGGTCCGGTGAGCTGTGAAACAATTCCACACTCTCTCATATGATCACTTAACTCTTGACTTAAGTATTCTCCTCCGCGATCTGATCGAAGAAGTATCCTCCTCCGCGATCTGATCGAAGAGTTCTAATACTTTTGTCAATTTGATTCTGTACTTCATTCTGGAATTCCTTGAAAATTTTTCAAAAGGGGATTCCTACTTGTGACTCATTAGATAGACATCGCCATGCCCACTCTAGTCACCAGTATAGGTAATGAAGTCTTGAATCTTAATTTTCTCTAGCATTGTTGCCTATCGGGCCGCACACATCTGTATGTATAAAGCCCAATAAGTCATTGGCCCATTCTCTTAGTTTGATAAAATGGGCCTTAATCGTTTTGCCCAATGAGCAGGATTCACATATCTCACATGATTCACAACCATGTAAGCCCAAAAGCCCATCACTATGGAACTTCTGAATCCTCTGTGGCCCAAACGATAATGCTGGAGAACCAATTTGTGTTTATGTCATAGACAGATATATATATTGGTTTAAGACATAAAACTCATTCTCTAATGGGATGCTACCATATAAAATATCATTTAGATCAAAAGAGCAACATTTGTCTTTTATCAAAATAAAATCATTCAAAATCTTACAAGAAAATGAAATGACATTTTTGCTCATAGCAATTACATAATAGCAATTATTTAGTTTCTAAAACCAAGTCTGAAGGCGACAACAAATGGAAACTTCTTACAGCTAATGCAGCAACCCTTGCTTCATTCCTGTTGAGTTTCTCCATTCGTCCCTTCTTCAACGTTCTACTGTTGCTCAGGCCCTGCACATTTAAACAAATATGAGCACCACAACCGGTATCTAATACCCACAAGATAGAACTTGAAATAACACAAATACCTGAATGAGGAGTGTCATACATCTCCTTTATTTCCTTGGAATCTTCCATGTATTTCTTGCATTTTCTCCTCCAATGCCTTGGTTCCCCACAGTAGCTGCAAGCATCATCATCAGATGGGCCAGACTTGGGTTTAGTGAGAAACTCAGGCTTATCCTGATTCACAATCTGGGCGGCCTTTCTCTCACCCTTGTCTTTACCAGGTTTCACAAACCTTTTGCCCTTCTTGATATTGAGCTCAGCTGTCTTGAGCATATCATGCAGTTCAGTCAACGTCTTCGTCAAGACATTCTTGATGTAGTACTTGATGAACTCATCATAGCTCGTCGGCAGGGACTGCAAAATGATGTCAGTAGCCAAGTCTTGGCTAATAGGACAATCCAGTCTCCTCAGTTTATCAATATAACCCATCATCTTCATGACATGAGGACTTACTGGAGCTTCCTTTGGTAGCTTGCACTCAAACAGAGATTTAACCGACTGGTATCTCTCAGTTCGAGTCTGCTCCTGAAACATAGCTTTCAGGCTAGTGACTATCTCGATAGGCGATTCCACGTTCTCATATTGCCCCTGCAATTCAGAGTTCATGGTATCCCTCATCAGACGGCTCACATCAACCACATCATAATAATGCTTATTCCAAGCATCATATACTGCATGTGAGGCATTGGACCTTTGTTTCTCGGGGAGAGCTTTCTCAAGGACATAGTCCTTTCTCTCTTGCTTGAGAACAATTCTCAAGTTCCGATACCAATCAAGGAAGTTGGATCCATTTAACTTGTCCTTCTCAAGGACGGATCTCAACGAGAAAGAGTTCTGATTAGACATAACTGTAATAAGAAAAGGAAAAATCAGTTATGATATTCAGAAAATGAGAAATCTTAACAATTAAGAAAACTCGCATTATATTCAAAACAATGATTCCTCAAATGAATATAATGATCCAAGATCCATGTTTCACCAAAACCCGAGCGAGCCACTGGTTGTCACTTAAATCTTAGCTATATAGGTAAGCAACACTTTGCTAATCATATCCAATATGACTCTTGGTTGTGGATAAGACATCTTATGTTTTATCCACCTGATGTCTATGGGCCCAGAACTTCTGATAGCCCATTCAAGCAAACCAATCTCTTCAGTCATGTAATAGTTGATGTCATGCACTGCAAGCCCATCAACACAATTACCTACTGCCTTACTCATGTCACTGCGGACACCTTGCACTGCAAGCCCATCACGCAATGAAACAAGTCTTGACAGCTGACAAGATCGGGAAGACATCCAGAACACTTGATATTTAGTTGAGGAAATGAACTTTTAATCCTTAACACACATCATATATGCATTTAGGAATCCAATTTCATTAAATCTGGTTCGGTTATTAGATTTTAGGTTCACTATCTAAAATACCTACTGCCTCACTCATGTAACTGCAGAAACCTTGCACTGCAAGCCTGTCACGCAATGAAATGAGCCTTGACAGTTGACAAGATAGGGAATCGATCGACACTACCTTAGTGTCGATCGACACTTACCTGTCTGTCACAGTTCTTCGAAAACCGATCAATCTAATTGAACCGATTTCGATAACCGACAGAACCAATACAATAACCGATCAGTGTCGATCGACACTACATTAGCATCGATCGACATTGATCAAACCAGATCCAATTCTCGATAACTGGTCAATCCAATTGAACCGGATCGATAACCGGTCAATCTAATTGAACCGGGTCGATTACCGGTCGGTGTCGATCGATACTACATTAGTGTCGATCGATGCCAACCAAACCGCATTAAACCGACATTCGGTTTAATCGATCTGTTAACCGAGCACGATAACCGATTCAATCCAATTGAACTGGTTAACCAATCGCCTGGTCGTGTCGATCGACGCAACTTTTGTGTCGATCGACACCAACTTGATATCGATTAATATATCAAACTGACGGCAATTGAAAGAGCGTGTCGATCGACACCAACCTCTCTGGAAAAAATTTAAATCACGAGTTTAGCCCGTGTCGATCGACACTACCATAGTGTCGATCGACGCTGGCCGAAAACCCTAATATTTCAATTTTCCAAAACGTTTTTGAAGCAGATTTTGATCTATCAAGTATCCTCTAATCAATTCAACTAATTCGATTATATGCTTTAGATTCGGATTAGTTAAACCCTAAGGCTCTGATACCACTGTAGGAATTCACACAGGATTTACCGGATTAATCTCTATTAATCAACCTAACAGAATTCCGATTGACCTAGGATCTAGGGTTTGTAAACTATGAATCTTACAAGAACGGATCTCGAATATACCTGGAGTTTATGCAGCAGAATTGAATCAGGGATTCGAGATCTATAGCGCCCCAAGTGTTGCGCCTCTACCGTTAGTCCACACGCACACAAACTGGAATCCGCCGGGATGCTAGTACCGGTAATCGGATCTCCTAGGGAATCACCGAGTTCTAAAGAGGTGGCTGCGACTAACAAGATTAGGTCTCAAGGTCGTGCCTATTATCCTATATATAGGCCCTTGAGAAAACCCTATTAATTTTGAACCGAACCAGAATCAATTGTGTCATTAAACCGAAATCACTATTTCGGTTCTGCCTTCGTGTCGATCGACACAACTCTTTGTGTCGATCGACACACCCTCTAAACTCGTATATAATGTGTATCTTATACACATTACCTAGATCATTACTCTTAATGATCATTCCCACATAAAGCTCATCCAGCTTGCTTAGGTGTGTGACCCTGTAGGATCATATAATACTAGCAATGAGTTCATAACTCATAGATCATCAGAGGTTTCTAGCAAAACGTCATGACCACCTAGTATTATATGAATGTCTAATCTCGACAGTACAACTATCACTAGAGTGGATACAAGTGTGATTTCAGGACATTCCCAACACAAGTTGCGCAACCGCGAAGGAAACGAAGGCTCCGACCCAGAAACGAGTGCTTTTCACAGTCTCTAGACGACATCAGTTCCTTCCTTCGTCTAAAAGGGGGGGAGTGGGGTACCCGTACGCTACTCCTTGACAAAATCATTGACAACGTCATCGTCAATCACAAACACTCGCCACAGCACTCATCATGAGAACAGCTTGTCCTTTACGGACTGATCAAAGATTTAATCGAGTAGAGTCGTTCCGTATTTATTGTTGCTGGCCACAGCAATAATGCAGAAATACAAACACAATGACATCCACAACGGATACAGCGCGCTATATAAATTCCAGTGTTCAGAATCGTCTCCGGATGACCCACCTGATCACTCTGAAACCCAACAAATGTCGTTGGTAATGCAGCTGCTAGTGACCTCCGTTTGGAATGCGTTCTGAACGTATCACTCGGAAACCTAGGAAGCACTCTGGTTAAATCTAAGGTGAACTTGCTCTCGGACAGACGTGTCTAGAAGAGCAGCACCATTCTGCAAAGCCCAACAGCAGCGTTGGCAGATAAAGAGCGTGGGCGCATTTGCGTTTTCACAGCCTCAACAAAAGCCTCATCCATGAGCAAACAAAGCCTCATTCATGAGTAAGCAAAGCCTCATTCATGAGCAAGTAAAGTCTCATTCATGAGCAATTGACTAAGAACGAGCCTTATCCATGAGCAAAAGATTTCCATTGTACTTCAGCAATGCAGTGGCTTCGGCAAGCGAGTCCAAAGAACTCCTAAGTATAGGAACAACATCTAAAGCGAGTACATAACTCCAAAAACCAGCAAGGTTCATCATACGATACAAAAGCTATAGAGTCACCCCGCACTCGCCACAGCGTAAGGGTCCAAAATACTAGCAAGGATACGAACCATCCAATGCTACAACCGAAATCATCAAATCCAACAAAGGTTTTCAGAAACAAAAGTTATAAGAAACTACAAACAAACTAAGTCATAAGCAAAGATAAATGATCACTCGTCGATCACTCGTCGATCACGCATCCTCATCAGCTACGTCAGCATCCTCTGTTATCTCTAAGGCTTGCCTCATGTTAGAGACAAGCTCATCAAACACGTCACGAGCATCATATATCAGGATCTTCATCTCAACCAAAAGCCCTGCTACGGTGTCCAAAGTCGGGCCATCAGGCTCACGAAGACGCTCGATGAGCTCCAGGCTCGCATCAATCTCAGCAAGGTCTAGCATGTTGTCCTTTGCTGTCCACTCAATCCTGGCAAGCAACCTGGCAGCCTGCCTAGTTCGGCAAGCAAAGTCACGAGTCGCCTCCTCCTTGGCCTTAGAAACGGCCTCCTCAATCTCAGAGTCTCTAAGACTCTCAGCCTCTACTAGCTTGCTCCTAAGCGAAGCGATCTCCTCCCTGTCCTTCGCATGCCTCGAAGACGCCTTTGACAGCTTCCCGCTCAAATCATCTGACCTCTTCTTCGCAGAGACGACATCATCCTCAAGAACATGGATCTTCTCAGCATGCTCAGCGTTGGCCCTCCTGGCCTCGCTAAGCTCATGGTCACGAGAGCGAAAGTCCTCCTCAAAACGG